>PVIR01008721.1:0-55795 GCA_004026965.1 Petromus typicus
AACCCTTCTCCACTGTTGGTGGGACTGTAGACTCGTACAACCCCTGTGGAGATCAGTTTGGAGAATCCTCAAAAAGCTAGGATTGATGGTCCCATTTGACCCGGCCATTGCCCTGCTAGGTATATACACACAAGAATTAAAAGACTCATATCACAGTGACATATGTGCACCCATGTTTATAGCAGCCCAGTTTGTGATTTCTACATCTTGGAAACAACCCAAGTGTCCATCAACTGGAGACTGGATAAAAAAGCTGTGGTTCTTCTACAGAATGGAGTACTACTCTGCCATAAAAAATGATAAGTTTGAATCATTTCCACTTAAATGGTCATACCTTGAGGATATCCTCATAAGTGAAATAAATAGGGCACAGATAGATACATATCGCATCTTTTCTCTGGTATGAGAAAATGAAGATGTAAATGAGTCCTAGCATTGTATGTTATATATTGTGAGATGCATTTGTTATTTTATTCACTCAGGGAATCATTGTTGAATGGGTCTTTGGGCAGATTCTACATGATTTAAAAATATTTAAGTGGAAGTGATTAAAATATGGTGAATATTATATATGTGTGTGTATATAAATACATATATATATATATACATATATATATATATATATATATATTGCCATTAATGTCTCTTCTAATATTACCCATTGCTTCAAACAGTCTGATCCAGTTCCTCTTGCCACTTTTGGAAGCAGTTCTGAAAGTGTCTTTCAGGGTGTTTCCCACTGATTTGTTGTAGCTATCTGTATGTCCAAAATCAAAATGTTTATGACAGCTTCTGTCAAATAAAACCACTCTTTTGTGTGTTTGTCTGCTTTATGCCCTGGATCTGGTACTGTGTATTTTATGGCTCTTCCTCAAAGTCAAAATGATCATGAAAAGTAACCTTTATCCATTGATTTAGGACTTTGAGGCAGACACAGAAACACAAGATACTCTAAAGAGAACTTCCAGAACTGCTTTACAAAAAGGCAAGAGTTAGGAAAATAAGTCTTCAAAGGGAGTGGGATTATATTGAGGAATATTAATGACATGTGTCTACTATAGTAATACTTTTTAAAAATTAAACATTCAAAATACATTTTGGACACTCATTAAATATTAAATTATCAAGTATTTCACTGCTCTGTCAGGTACTCTGCGTGTGCTCATTTTACTTTGGACAAAACTGAACCAAATTGTTCTTTGTTTTTCCAAGAGCTAGAAACAGTGTGTTTCTAAGATCACTCCACTGGAAATGTAGCCATTTTAAGATATACTTCTGCCTGGTGGGGAATTGTGTGGATTAAATGACAAAACACAAGCTTTACTGTGTTGCTGTCATCATGTTAAATCTGTAAGGTGGCTCCCACAGCTCACATCCACATACTCAAAGTAAGGCCACATTTCTACACTCAGTTACCTCCCTTACACATGTGTGTCCTGTTTCAGCTAAACAAGAAGCGTGACTTCTGCCTAACCAACACTTTTAGTTGTCACTGCCTAACACTTTTAGTTGAGATACTTTGGCTGCTTTTCAATATGAGCAGATAGAGATGGTTTACTTCCCTTAAGAAAGCTTGCCATGTAGTCAGGTGACAGAGACACAGTGCACTGTAATTATTAGGACAAGAACACAGCACATCAGCAGCTCTACCCTAATCCTTCCTAATTCCATTTATACTCAGCCACAGTGCCCTGATCTGCTAGAGAGAAGACGCTACATATTTTGTAACTGACTGAGTAGATAAATGCATTGTATTCACACCAAATCTGGATATTATTGCATTTTGGTTATTTGTCAAGTTCTATTTCTAATAAATTCCATGGTCTTATGCATACAATATTTTATCTTCACTCATAAAATGAGGATTTGAAATAGATGGCTTCTAATATCTCCAAGATTTTTACATTTTAAAATTTCCCTTTGGACTTAGATTTTTGTATTTTAGCAATGTCAGCTTTCTTTCAGTTTTTCAAGTATGCAAAGCTTTTTCTCATCACAGTTCTTTTCCTGTAAATAGACTTCCACATTTTAGAGCCCCTCTGTTGTAACTTCTTATTGCTACTATAACAAATTGGTATACACTTGATGACTTAAGCAGAAGAAATGTACTACTCTTATTCTTTGGAAGGTCAGAAGTACTAGATATCAATATATGGTCAGGGCTGCTGTCAGGACTTTCAGAAAGGAATCCTCCTTGACACCTTCCCAGCTCTTAGAGACCACCACATTCTTTGACTATGATTGTCTTTCATCTTTAAAGCCAACAATATCATTAGTGTGTTTCCTTCAACTTGGCTTTGTCCCTGCTTCTGCTGTGTTATCAGTATTGCTCTCTCTGCTTTCACTATTATGCAGCCTTTTCTGATTTTCCTGTCCCTGTCTCTCTCTCTGATTTCACTGGACATGCCCTAATTACCCAGAAAGATCCCTCCCTTAAAATCACCCAAGGATCTTGAACCTATTCCCATTGCCAAGGCCGTTTTTATTAGTTATCATCACATTGGCTGGGCCACTGAGTACAGAGTTTGAGTGTGCCCAGGGTCACCCGCTAATCATTGCACTGCTCCACCCCAACTGCCTTCTTTCTTCACGCTCATTCCTACACATCCTGCAGATCTCCTCCAAAGTGTTGTTTCCTTTGGGATATTTTCTGTCACTACTACTGTCAAACAGGCATTTATCATCATGTGCTTTTATAGAAACATCATCTTTCTCTCATTTGCAGCACTCTCTTAGTTTAGTATACATTAATTCGTGTGAACACCTGACCAGTGTCTTTAGAATAATGGAGTATTTCCTTCCTAAGGTCGGGGACAATGTTCAATTTTACTAACTGTAAATCCCAAACCGTATGTATTAAATCTAGAACATGATACACAGGGAATCAACTTCCTTCTGTGAATGCATGAACCATGCACGACCATGCTGGATGCTTTTTAAGGAGAGCTCATAATGATTGAGAAGGACCCGTAAGCCAGAGTATTAGGTCAGGTTTCATCATCTCTAAAGATGAACTCTCATCACCTTGTATATCAGTTATGCAATCTAATCAATAGATTCTATTAAAATATATAGTGGTTCCATTCCACTCATTGAGAAAAAACATTTCCAAGAACCCAGTAAATTGATCATTACTCTTCCAGAACTTTAAGTTGCCCTCCCTATAATTTAAATTGAGATAACTGAAATAAATAGAATCTTTAAAGAATATAATTATATAGCATGGAAAATGTACATTCTTCTACCTTGGTTTAAGAAAAGAGATGCAGCCACTCTTTACTTGTAGCTGCCCATGTGTGATGACTGCTGCAACAAGTAGAGTAACAGATTCCTGTAAACATCATGCATTATTTAGTGTGAGTTTACATACCATTCCAAGTCCTCTGCAAGTGTCCTATAAATATGAGGATTATTTGTCTAGGTACACAAAAGTAAGTTTGGGAAAGGACTTTGCAGGAAGAAACAAACTGTTTTTCTGACAGTTTTGAATTTGATTGTTTCTGCTTTGATGTGAACATCTTAAATGAATTAAAAGTCTACACCACACAGCTGTTCTGTAACCATTCAGTGTCTTACATTTTTATCGTGTTGATATTGAGATATTTTATATATGTTTATAATCAATCCTCTCTTTAAGGTTCATTTTAGTCTTTCATGTCTAAGTTAAATACTGTGGTAGAACAATCTATATGGAAATTATCCTCCAGAGTAACCAAAGGTAAAGGAGAAAAAGATAAACAAATTAAAAAATCTGTTGATACTAGATACTGTGAGAGAAAGGCAAAATGATGTTGGATTATAGAGGACTTTCGATACTGCTGGGAAAATGATTGGCTACTCTTTAAAGAAGTTAGTCATACTGACAGGTTTCTAGGTAAAGAATTATCAAAGAAGCTTTGAAATCTAGAAATACAAAAAACATAGCCAATAAAGGAAGGACTGAATGAAAGAGAGGAGGGGATTCTTAGGAAGTTGTTGTAAGGATCTAAGTCAGAAATAAGAACTTTAATTTAATTAGTGGCAAAAGGATAGAGAGGAGAAAGCATTATTGAAGAAATTTGGGTGGAAAACTTTTGATTTCATGTAAAACTTATTGTCAGTTTAAGCCAACGGGAGGCAGTTCTAAGAGTTGAAATACAATGAGTCATCCTGAGTCTTTAATTCTCAAGAGGATGACAATCTGTATAGAAAAATCATTGTGTATTATAATGTCCTTGCTTAAACATTATATTAACAGATGTGGAAATTAAAATATTTATAGTATTTAGCATTGAAGATAACAACTCCTTACCATATTTAAGTTATAAATCAGTACACATATATTAAATACTCTCATTTCAAACCTTTCTGTGTGCCTCTATGTCTTAGTGCCTCAAAAATGTCATTGTTCTGTCCATGGCTGAGTGCAAGTGTGATCACCTGTGACATTCTTTATTCTCTGTTTACCTGTCCATTTGTTTTTTTCTTTTGTTAAAGAAGAAGGAAATACCTTCTAGTCTATTCAGGTTGGGATGATTTCATTGAATATTTGATTCTGTTTTGGTACTAGAAATCAAACTCAGAGCCTTGCGCTGGTGAGACAGGTGTCAGGACCAGTGAACTAAATCTCTAGCCCCACAGTTTATTTGTTAATTGCAGGATTTTGATTTATTTGGTTTTTCAGACAATCTAACTTCATAGCTTGGGCTGGCCTCCTTAAACATGCAGTCCATCTGTAACGCTAGGGAACCAAACCATTCCAATAAGCGTTTATAAGAGCTTTTTATGGCCCAATTTCTTTGAAAAGGCTGAAGATGGCAGTGGACCATGTAGGCCTGGAAAGGAGATTACACTTACAACTACTGAGAAGGAAGAAACTTTAACAGTAGTTGCTGAGGCTCTGAGTTACAGGTGGTATGAAGTATAATGCTGCGACTGAAGCCAGGGAGGGAATGGATCCCTCCTGTATATCTAGAAGCTAGAATAAGAGCCAGGAGAATTTCATACCATTTTGTATATGACTCATTTGGATCATACTGAAGCTAGCTAACTGCAGTGTAGAGAGGTTGCACAGTTCAAGAAACATCTTACTAGAACTGTGGTTTTACTATTGTATGCTTTGATTTTCTTTCACTAAAGACATGTGTGACTATATTTCCTAGATATATTACACCTTAGTGGTTTTTTCTTCTTATGTGTGTGTGTGTGCACGCGCGCGTGTGTGTGTGAGTGTGTATAACATTTGGAATTGAAACTAAGAGTGTTTTTGTTTTGGTACCAGGGATCAAATTCTGAGCCTTGCATTGGTGAGATAGGCTATAGAAGGCTTATAGGAACCACTGAACTAAACCTCTGGCCCCACTGTGTATTTGTTATTTGACAGTCTTGATAAGTTTTCCAAGGAGGACTTGAAATTGTGATCCTCTTGCCTCAGTCCCTCAGTATGCTGTGATTACAGGCCTAGGACACAATGCCAGGGTCAACTGTATGTTTTATTCAAATCTAAAGATCTAAATTTAACTCACACTCTTGTAAAATGAGATCTTTACCAAAAAGGCAAGCCTGACACATCAACACATGGAAGAGCTGTCTTATCACATGTGCGGGGAAAATGAGGTTTCATTTCTCTCTACCACAGATCTTATGGTATTATATTTGTAATTCTAAGAGCGATGATTCAGCTTCCTTTGCAGAATCCAACCCTTTAATTATTTCAACATAATACCTCTCAATTTGTGTGCTTCAGAGCATCTACCTAGTAATTATTCACTAATCGATCCAATGAACAAGTGGAATATTAGATGGCCTTGAATATTAAACTAGATTCTTTTGATCACAGAGTGCTTAAAATTTAACTAGATAAATGACATCTGAAAAGTCATGGGCTGTGACAGTACTCTTCAGTCTTTTTCACTGTCTCCCACAGTGTGTGATATTCATGGCCAATCCAGGTGACTGCTGAGAGGAGTCCAGAGGAGAGGAACTGGATGACATACTGGGTAGATCACAGGGAGAGTCTGAGCTTGAGATAGCAATCTTACTAAGGCGTATTATTGGTGTTGCTGGGTGTATAAAATTTAGATAGCAATAAAAATAGTTTAAGAGGCCCTACAGAAATGTGTGCTGTGGTTTAAAGCCCTCTGGGTATGTAAGTGAATGGATTTGTTTGGGTAATTGTGAGTGAGGATTTTCTCGTAAACACTGGGGACCATTCCGTTTAATTGTGTTGCATCTGGTGCTGACTCTTGTTTTTCCCCAAAATATTTTCCTCCTTTGTCTTGTGTGCCTCAGATAAGTCCAAAAAATTCATTGCTTCGTTTTGTCTTTTGCTGTGTAGTCTGTATTCGTTTCATCACTCCTTTGTTACCTATTTTTCAAACTATAATCACTTTCAGTACAGTTGATTTTATGCTGGACATATTTAGCATTCAGTCTCAGTCCCAGAGGTCAAAAGCATTATAATTTTAACCCAGAGGTCAAAAGCAATACAATTCCCATAATACAGAAGAAGAAACTGAGATACGGAATGGTTGAATGACCCAATAGGGAGACATGATTAGTGAATGATAGGAGTGATTTTAAAGTACAAGTCATATTTTTCTATTAAAACCAACATTTGAACCTTTTACAGCTAATATGTCGGTTATATTTGTTTTGTCTACTGATCCTACATAATTTATTTTTTCTGTAATATATGGAATATACATTTAAACTTAAGATTCTTTTAGTGTCATATTACTGCCACTCACATAAAATTAATAGTTTGGTAGAAATAGACACATTATGAGAACTAAATAAATAAAATAATGTGTTTATATTATGATAGAATATTGTTTCACAAGAGGGTTCTGAAATTCAGAGTCAATATTAAGATAATACTAAGATGCAGGTTTATAGGAATGCAGTTTACAAAATGGTCGATGTCGGAGACATGCTAACATCATTGACAAGATCTACAAAAGTGTGTGATATAGTTGAAGCAGGAATAATGGTATATAATCAGCATTACTTAATAGCATGCCTACAAATCATAATACTCTTACATTAAGTAGTGAGTTCTGCTCATACTGTGCATAATACAGTGAACATACAACTCTCAGGTAGACACATAAGGGAAGCCAGAGATTGGTTCAAACAGTGATAACCTGAGGGAAATGGTTACTTACTCTGTCATGTAGAATGCTTATCGGATGTTTTCTTACTTGGGATGCTCCTGGATACCCTTATACACTGGGCTGTGACTTCTGGGTAGAGCAACTATAGGAACACACAGTACATGGAGCTGGGAAGATGATGTACAAACACTGGCAAACACACTGGGTCTTCAACCATTTTCAACAAGGAAGATGCCAGGGGGATGAACTTGCTGCATCTTTTGTTTACATGTTTTGTACATCAGGTGTTATGTCTTCTCGGACAGAATATTTTTTTAATCTCCACAGTGATTTTAATTCTCTTGAGTATTACATGATAGCCTAAAATTAGCTTGCTAAAATTGATAAATAAGTAACTATTTCCTTTAATGAACTGTTGTGTAACATGTTATAAAAAAAAATTTAAAGCTCATTCACTTACTGTGGACATAAAGTTTATATTAGTAAGTCAGTAAGTCCATGTGTAAATTTAGTCAATCTCTCCTGGTGCACTCTCTCTCTCTCTCTCTCTCTCATACTTTGGTGTCCACTAGCACACATACAAACACATTTGGATCAGTACAAGTCTCTTTTTTGAGTTTACTGAAGCCTAGCTTGTTCCAAGTACTCTGATTTAAGTTCGCATTGATCTGCCTACTATTTTTTTACATGTCCTATTACTGTTTTCATGAACAATGACCATTGTGTGCTAACGTCCAAACTCAAACTTATCCTGTTAAAGCAAGTTTGTTTTATAATGGACTTTTATCCTAAGGGAAAAATAATTCTCAACTCTACCATGTTTAAAACAAATTAGGATGGAATATTTTTTCAACTATTCTTGAGTCTTTTCTGTCACGTAATAAGCAGCTTATCTTGTCCACTCATAAGCCTTATTGGATGCAGATGATGTAAACTTGTTTAAAATATTTTAAGATAATTAGAAAAAAATTAAGTCTGAGTTCTTTATGAGTCACTTTAATAGCATTTTTACTGTAACTATTCGCATTATGATCTGCTTGCTTTGGGTTTCAATTATATGGTCTCTCTAGTTTTGTTTTTGTTTTTCTTGGTTGAAAACTTTCTATTGTTTTGTCTGACATTTGTGCTACTTTTCTTTTCCTTTTTAATGAATCAACTCTATCCCAGCTCTTAGTACTTTAGGAAAGCAGTCTTAATTCCTAAAACTAGGTCAAGTCTTTCTGTTTTTATTTTTATACTACCCTACATATGTCCTGCACTGGAGACATTAAAACAACAATCACTTCATTATGCAATTTAATTGTTACATTTTTTCTTCTATTAGACTGAAAGCCTGTAAAAGCAAATGCAAGATATTTTATTCTACTATTGTATCTCTACTATCTTGTCTGCAACCACAGTATCTGGTTCACGGCGGACCGCAGATTCTGTGCGCAGAAGTGAGTGCACGTGTGGACAGATGGGTCCCTGAGTGGTGGGTACGTGGTTGACTGCTCGGTCACTGCATTTTGAAAAGAAAGAAGGGACATCAGCAACATAATCATAATGGTTTTCAGATATAAAACATTGGCTTTTAAATAAAAAACAATGGAAAGAAGCTATTGGTAGTATTCTGAAGAATGCTAGCCACTAGGTAGAAGTTGCATTTGCCTTATTTATTTTTTATTTTATGTACTCCCCTGGCAGAGTAACACCTGTGAACTATTCAGGCTAATTAGCATCACCTGGTGGTGATTGCTCAAGAAAGTGTCTGAATTAAGTTCTTGATTGGATGACTGTTGAAGATGTTTTTTTTTTTTTCTCCAAACATTTCCCTTTGTAAATGATCAGCAATTTTTGTTTTGTTTTGCATTCTCATTCTCTCCTTTATGCTACTTGACAATCTGCTATATGTTTTCCCTTTGAATCCATGCTGTCAGTCTAAACTGTCTGGCAGAGCTCCATGTTGGATTGGAACAGCAAGAAAGGTTTCAAGGTGAAAGAAGGTGATGGAGGAGTTTGTAGGCCCGAGTGCTTATCCTTCCCGTGCCCTTCATCCTCTCTCCTGCTCCAGCTCTACAACCCGACACGCCCCTCTTGCCAGTCTGCCAGTTGCTCACCCACTTTATCTCACATACCCATGTGTTTTGGCCCTGAGGTGGAGGAGGGGGATGGGGCTGTAATAGTAGGCCTGGGAGTGCAGGGGAACTGCGGAGCAAGAAAATAGATGGGCTCAGCAGGAGGCAGTGCGGAGCCTGCTGAGAGTGGAGACAAGCTGCATTTATATCCCAGCCTTATGTCTCCCAGGCCAGTGTTGGCTCTGTGCTCTTCCTCACCGTGCTGGCGTCCCCTCTTCTGGGATGTCCTTGTCACTTGGAAGGCCTGTGTTGCCCGAAGACCAGTTTAAATACCACCTTACACTCCCATGCGAGTCCTGCATTAATGTTCTATTCACTTTTTACACCGATTTCAAGGTATTTATGTATTACATGGGCATTCCTAGTAAATTATGAGTACTTGAAACAAAAGGATTCTTTAATGTGTGGATTTCAGGAAAGGAGCTTAGGGTAGATGTTGAGTAAATTATTTGTTAAAAGAATATACAAATGCTATTTATCTCATCATATACAGAGTCCACCAAAAATGTATACACACTTCAAGAAAAGAAAAACTTGCACAAATACATTAATACTAAGTTTATTGAGACATCAGGAGATTAATACAAGTTACCTTTGGGTTCCACAATTTTAAGTGGTGATCACAGTGGAGGCCGTTAGCTTCTAGACATGTATTAGTACAGCTAACTGCTGCTCGGGTGACCTTGGCCATGGAGATTGTTGCCCGTGCATTTCTAGCTTCTTCTCCAAGCCCCATCAGTTTATCAGGTGCATACCCCATCCTCTAGGGACCTGCCTAAAAGGGGAATGCCATTTGTTGGAAAAACATTGCGTTGTTTATTTCCTGAGGTGTATATGAATTTTGGGTGGGAGTCTGTATTTTTAAACAAGGCTTTTACAACAACACCGGACAGCAGGAATCACACAGATTTTGTAGTCAGTCTCCGTTCTTCCCTGAACACTATGATTTGTGAAATACCTGCAAATATTTGCTTGTCTGTGCAAATCAAATACCACACATACACATGTGTGCACCTATATGTTTAAATACATGTTTACATATATGCATCTGTGCATGCACATTTATGCATGTGTATGCACAAATACAAGTGCATGGATGGATATATATTGGTTATTTGAAATCTCATAAGCCCTTGAGCAGAATTTACATGGGAGTCGTCAGTGTCTATGTTCTTCCCTAAAATACGTGCGTTCCTTCTGATCTTCAGTAGCTCCACTGTGCTGACCTGCAGAAGTGGTCACCATTGCTGTGTAAAGTATCCATCCACATACTCTCTAATTTCTCTACTTTTTGCATGTGACCAATAGAAACCTGTTTGCTGAGGTTTAAATTGATATTATAGTCATATTTTGATTATGTACAAAATGAAATAAATATTGACAATATAAATCACTAGTTTGTGACTCATAGAAAGTGCTCTCACTCATTGGTGAGGATTTTTTTCCCGTCTGGCTTCTGGAAATTAATGCTTTGAAGCTCATTGCCATGTGCTCATGCCCCATTTCTTCATTCTCTGTAACCTCTAAGTATCATTTCCCCATACAATTTTAGAGAACTAGATAATGTTTGAAAGTATTAGGAAAACTTAAAAAATGTATTAAGAATAAGAAGAGCCTTAGAACGATAAGTCAGTTATTCATAGATATCATAATGAACCCCAAATAAAAAGAACCCTAAATAATTCCTTTTCTGAAGGTTTAGAAGTTGAGCAGGTGTAAGAAAAGGCTAATTTTTCTGTCCTTCAAATCTACATAAAAACCAAGAGAAAAAGATAAAACTGCAGCATTCTTAGGAGATGGCGAGATGATATTTTTCAATTCTCAAAGAAGTATTACTTTTTGAATATTAGTAGTAAAGTAAAATACCTCACTCTTCAAGAGAAATAGCCACACTATATAACATGAGACAGAAGCATTACAATTTATTGATGAACTATAGTCCTCATGTTCAATTTTTATATATATAAGCTCATTTATTACTTATAAAACCCCTGTAAGATAACTATGATTATGTACACTTTAATCACTAGTAAACAGACGTAGGAAAGTTGAATGCATGCCCAAATATAGCACCAGTGGTATATATAAAACCATCACAATATAAGCTCACACTTAAATTATTTTATAGCATGAAGACCAACCAAATACAATTAGGATTCCAGGGAAGCTCCAAGTGGACATATGCACATGACATGTAAATGATTTGCATGTTTTAAAGAAAGTATTTTAATGGCTGTGGGAATAGCTTGACATGTTCTCAGATAGGTGAATAGAAGACACTTGTGACTTGCTGAACATTTCCTGCATTTGCATGTTCTCCGGGTCTCACTCTGTCTCTGTCTTTGTGTCTCCTCCCAGTACCTGATAAACATCATGAAAAGTTCATGAAAGCTTTTTTTATAAGAAACTTCCCAAAATGACCTTCTCCCAGATAAACAGTTTCTATCTATATTCTGATGGGATATTTTACTGTTATTATGTGTATTATCAACTAATATTATGTCTATTGATCAATGTCACTCTCAAGTTTATTAGATTTCCTAATCTTGGCGTGTAAATTGTATATCAATTTTACCTGACAGATAAAAAATATAAAATAAGAATCATTTTAGTAGTTTATCTTTACAATTTCCTACTAAATGTTATATTTGTTGTTGGTCCTAGAAATGTGCATACAGATTTTTTACAAATAATTTATATGGCTCAGAAAATCTTCTTGCTGTTTTCTATATTATGGCATTTAGTCATCAGCAAAACTACCTGAAGTCTTATTATAAACAGTTTTATAGATAATAAGCATTTCGCTCAAAATGGTTAAATAAATACATTTATTTCATCTTTATTGAGAGGTACTGGTGTTTTTCTTAGTCTTGTGCTTGCTGTCTCTATCATTAAAACTTGTTAGGTTTATCAGCATTAAACCAAATACTATTATTGAAGAAAAATTGGGAATAATTTTGTTTAACTCAGAAAACCATTTTTTATATTTTTGAGATCTGACATACAAGTATAGATTCACATGCATTTAGTTTCTGGTGTATATATATATCCATTATTTCTTATTCTTTAGGATAGAAAGTCATGTGGCAAATCGTTTTCTTTACTTTATTAATACATGAGCTCAGCTTCTTAACATGTTTCTCTCTCTTTCTTTCTTTCTTTGTTTCTTTCCTTCTCTCTCTCTCTCTCTCTCTCTCTCTCTCTCTCTCTCTCTCTCCTGTCTCTCTCTCTTTCTTTTTGCGACAGGGACTTTTAATGAAGGAATTATCTTCACAAAGACACATCCTACTCAGGAGCTTGTGCTTTTGAGGCAAGCACAGAGCCCCTGAGCTAATAAATCCCAGTGCTGCCTTCTGATGGGTGTTGAAGGTTTACTCCAGCAGCTTTTGCTTTGGAAGCTTAGTCCCTGACAGGGCAGTATTCAGACCTGCATCTTTGGGACAAGATTGGGTCAGGAGGCTTTGACCTCCCCAGTGGACTCATACACACTGATTGACAGAGAGATTAACAGAATGTGAGAGCTGTGGGAAACTGTAGGAGGTAGGGTGTAGATGAGAGTCCTTAGATTGCGGGATGTGCCTGTAAGCATGTATTTTGTCCCCACGTTCCTACGTGTCTCTTTGCTTTCTGGCCACCATGAGGCAAGCAGCTATCTCCACCACGCTCTGGCTGCCTTTACTGTTTCCCTGACCACAGGCCAAGGAACAAGGGAGCCAATTGACTCTCCATTTAAACTATGGTTCAAAAGTACACTTTCCCTAATTTCAGGTTACTCTCTTAGGTGTTATGCTATAAAGACAAAAAGCTAACATGCCATCTCAGTAGATCTTTCTTCTTTGGAATACCTATGCTGAGTAGAAAGTGTTGTGGGAGAGGAAGAAGAAGGGAAGTTCAGAGAAACCGATGGAGATAGAAAATAGAAAAGGGAGTGATACAGAGATACACAGAGAGACAATCTGTACTTTTGGAGATATGAGATCAAAAAGCAATAAACCTTCCAACTGCATTTTGCTTTCTAGATTCCTTATTGGAACTCATGGTTCAGCTTTTCACAGTAACCAGCTATGTGAAAATTATATGTGACAAAAGCGCTATCAAAATATGTGAATACTAAAAATGTGCAGTCTGAAGTTTCAGCGGTAATTATGCGGGTATACAAATCAGCAAAAGCAGCTGTTGGGGGGGGGGCTGCTTTTCATTGACTTCAGATTAGCAGAGATTTGAAAAGGTATTCATTGACTGTGACATTGCGCTGTCTTTTTCATCCCTGAAAGACCGTTCTGTGAGACACTGTTATGATTCAAATGTCATTCACACTGGAGTAGCAGGAACAAAGCAGGATTTCCAGGAGAAGAAGATCTAATTAAGAGAATAATATTTGCTTATTGTCAGCTCCTAATTAGTTTTCCCTGTATTCATGTTTATAAAGGTGGCACTGTTATAATTACAGTTCAACAAGGAGTAGTTATGTAATATGTCTTATTGTAGGAAATATAGCTAAGATACTTGAAGGTCTTCTTTCTCCCTTTATACACACCAACACACACACAATAGAGGCATCAAGTGGTTACATTTCACTCTTTTTTCTTCATAATATGAGACACACACTAATAGTTTCAGTGAAGGGGGGGGAAAAAGTGCTATTATTTTACCATTCAGTGAACATGACTTCTGTGGCACAGAAGCCTGTGAATACGGGAGGTTATTAGAAGTTCACTGTATGTTGCATTTTAAAATTATATTTCTCATCCTTTCTTTCACATAGTTTCTGTTCTTAGGAATGGATAAAAATGGCATGGACATAAGTTGTAAATTACAGCAAAAAGCCTTAGGGTCATAATGATATTCTGTGTTAATGGGTGAGACAAGCAGGGATCAAAGACAATTAAATGATTTTCTGTGCTTATGTTTCAGCAGAGAATTTTGATCACACCAGTTTTCTGGCACTTGTCTTTAAGAAAATTTGTTAAATTTGTTAACCCTCTACATTAGATACCTCCAAACTTTCAGTCCTTATTTTCAAGCTTCTTTAATATCACAGGCAAAACATTTTAGTAATGCCAGGTGCTATTACAAAGAAGTATTAACATTTCAGTGGCTTAACCAAATAGAATTTTATGATTTTTTATTCATGAAATTATAAAACAAAGATGTTCCAGGACTTATCTTCATATTGATGATTGAGGCCCTAGGCTGTCAGCTCTTGCATCTAACTAAGATCAAGTAATAGAACAAGAAAAATAAACTTCTGAAATTTCAAACATGCATCAGTGAAAATTGCTTTAGTTTGATAAAAACTGAATTACAATTCCTATATCTGGGAACCATCATTTTTTGGTGGGTAACATTCTCCTACTGACAATATAAGATAATGAAAGAGGAAATACACATTCTTCTGTGCACGGACCATGCTTTCTACACAATTCCAGTGAGGATGCTATCACCATACTGTAAGCCATTGTATTTGGTGAATTTTCATGCAAATGTCAAACTTCATTTAAGCATCATTTCTCTTGTCAACTGTTTGTGTTCTTCCATATCAAGACAAGGAAATTACCTCTCCCTTAGAAACATAACATCTATAAATCTTTTTAACATAGTCATAAAATATTTATGTATAATTACTTAAGAGCCTGTCTCTTATGGTCATCTCTAGTGTCAACTCTATGCCTCTATTTCCACTAATACTGCCCGAGCTGTTTAATTTACCCCCCCCGGTTTCAATTAATTTTTATGTCTTGAAGATGCCCACATAGAAATATCATCTATCAGAATGCTTTTTTTCTAGAACTTGAAGGTGATATGTCAATAACTATGTGGAGATATTTAACTGGGGGTACTGTTTGTTGTTGCATTTCAACCCCCTACAAGATTTAATGCAAACATTAACCATTGTTATGTCTTTGGGACTTTGGGGATCAGTTTTCTCTGCAGTAATCAGAAGTTAGATCTCAACTGTGCCCCAGAGTGAGAGGAGGCCTGATGAGGCTGACTCAGAGTTCAGGAGATGGTGTTTCCATTAAATGGGCCCATGTACTTGTGTCCTCAGTTCTGGCTCTCATTCAGATTACCTTCTTCTAATTTTTCTTTTGACTATTTTATCTGAGCTTGGAATTACCAAGGCAGGGCTGTTCAAATATGTATCCCTTATATCTCTCCCTCTCTGTTATCTGTTTCTCATTCTCTACCTCTCTTCTTTATAGAAACATGAGTACAACAATGTGGGCTGTCATTGCCATCTGGTCAACAAGTGACATTAGCACAGATTCCAAGCCACATAGGATAAAGACAGTCATGAAGATAATAGCATCTTCTGTGCTGTGCACTGAGGATTGGGCTGTCCCTTAACTGTTTTTTGATGTGTTAGTAGTTTGTGAGAAAGTCCAGGTGTATTCCACTGTATCACAGATTAAATGTCTACTGGAACAGATAAATTCATTCCTCCTGTTTTGGGTTGTGGAGAACTTCCCTTGTGTTTTCTCATCACCCAAAATATGCTTCTATTTATAAATCCCTAAGAAACTGCATTTTGTACAACTCTGGGTTTGCATGAGTCCATTTTCAGTTGCTTGGCACCTTCTGCCTCTGGCAGCTAATTCTTATACACCTGGTTTTTTGACTATCCCTCATCTGTCATAAGAGTGGCTAGATATTTAGATTCTCCACTTGATCACTAGTATCTTCTAAAGGGATTTTGCCATTGTCTGTTCTGCTACCTTCCAAAGTTATGTAAACAATAAGATCAATCTAAATTTAAAGCAAGGGAGTTATACTATCCCTTCCAGGAATTTGAAGTCATCTTTCAGTAATGTATTCCATACTTTGGTGATAAGTTACACCTAATGCAACATGTAATTATACTCTCCCAAATCCCACACATTTCGTCTTCTAGCGCCCCTGCCTGAGTCCAGAATCTTGTAATGCAAATAAATCACAGTCAAGTGTGTACAAATCTCTCCATTGGCACATCCCCAGGATGTTTCTTGTTCTGGAGATCTGTGAGCGACAGAAATTACCTTCATATCTTACATGTGGCTGACACAAAATGGTGATCACAAGACTGCATTTCCATGCTTCTTTCCTTTCCTGTGTGCTCCTCATACCTCAGGTGCCTCAAAAGAGCCGAGCTTGCCTTTTCAGCTTGTCTTCAGTCCTCAGAAAATTTGGAAGTCCAAAAGTTTGTTTAAACTGCCCTATCTCTAAAAGACAGTGCAAAGAGGACAACACTTCACCTAACTTGGTGCTCATATTTTGTGGGTTTCTTATGAATCTTATTGTTATTCATTCTCTTCAGTAGCAGATGTGTCCACTCTTTTCTTTGATTTTGGGTTTCCTCTGTGTTCTTCCCGTGTGAAGCTACAGTAGGAAAGTTACATTGAGATTCTTGGACTCTGTTGTATCCTGAGAGCATCTCTGTTGTTTTTTTAAAGGGTTTATAGAGAAGAGTTTTTGACTAGCTTGGAAGATCTGGGATATGGTTCCTTACTTGAAATCTTAACAAATGATATTACGGCCTGCACTGGATATAATTTTTGCACTGAAGCTACTTTTTACTTAGTGAATATTTTGGTGATAAAAAACAGATTTATTTTAGAATCAAATGAGTTTTTACTCTTTTATGGTTCAACTAAATTACCCTCAAAAAATTTAATAGTTCTCTCGTTAATTCAATTTTATCTTATTATATTTTAACGTAGTAAGTTGGAAGAAGCTAATTGTCACATTTTAATGCATTGCCTATACATCTTCCAGTTAGATCCAGTAGTCAGTTAGGTCCTCTTTTTATTTTCTAAATTTTCACATGTAAAAATGTTGTCAAACCTTTTACTGCATGACAGTCTTCTTTTGCCAGTTTCCAATAACATTTGAGGGTCATTCTTCAGTCTGTCAGCAGTCTTGTTATGGAATTTCTGCTTTTCACCTACCAATGTCACCGCCTTACATTTTTTTTTAAATAGTTGTGGCCTATTATCTCCAGGTAGCAATTATTATTATAGTCATCTTTTCTTACCACACAAAGGATTGCAAAATTACTGTTCAGTGCAACAACCATTTTTCTATGCTTATGAATGTGTTTTGATCAGGGATTTGGGTGTGGCACAGTAAAACAGGAGGCATGACACCTATCTGTCTTGCTATTTCTTACACTCTATCCAGAGTGGTCTAATTAGCCAGAATTGACAATAAAACATAATACGAGCTCCTTCTTCCATCCTTACATTTTCAGCTCCCTCTATGGCCTCAAATTAGAGTCTATAACTGGTCAAGGATCCCCTCCAATCTCACTATAAATATCCTGTCTTTCCTTAATCCACTGTACTTGCCATAACTTATTGTGTTACTAAAGAGGGGATGCAGACTTGCTCTTTTATCTTATGAAACTGAAATCTTTTCATGGGGAGAGTCCATACGCATTCTTTTAGTTCATTGTCTATTGGTGATACACTGCCTGTTGTATGGAAAGTAAGTCAGAACCTAAGTACTTAAGATATTTTGAAGCAGTTAGTTTTTGACTACTTTTCTCCTTGGTACACAGAGTTCTCAATGGCAGTCAATTGCAAAGTGGAAAATGTGCATTGGTCCAGATCTAAACATATATAAAATGTACTGAAGATATATTAAGACAGACTGACAGAGGGAAATTCACAACATGACTGAGGGTAAAGAGACAAAGATATTAATTAGCAGAAAATAATTTGAAATATAATTTTTGAGTGCTGTAAAGCGAGAAAGAAGGAAAGCATGTTATCAAAACAGAGGATGGGAGTGATGTATCAAAACAGACAAAAACAAAAGTTCAGCAGCACTGAAGCAAGTAGTTCAGTAAAAAGAGATAAATAGGCCCGTGATCCCATTTAATTTTGCTGGGAAGGAAATTAACATATATCAAATCTTAAAGAATGTTTTAGATTTTTTTTTTCAATTATATACAAATTGTGATGAGCAATCTAACATTTCCAATGTTAATATTTCTCTCAGGTACCCAAGAAGTCATTTGATTGGCTGTGAGGAGTTTCCTAAACTCTCCTGGGCTTTCAGATAGCTCTGGCATGTGGCTGGAAATGTGCAGAGGTTAAATTTGTAGGCTTTGCTTTTTATTTTCAGAAAGAGGTTAGAGAAGACAGAGAGCTAAAGTGAAATCAAAGTAAAGAAATCCATGAGGGAAGAAGAACAATCAGTAATGACAGTGAAAATCTAAACTCTTATTATTTTTTTCTAAAATGATGGAAAAAATGTGTGTTTATTAATTCAGGAATACATATGAAGAAAACAGGACTTGATACTTAGTCAGGGTTCTGCTGGGCATGAGAAAATTCCCTTATCAACTGAATAAAATGTTCCAAAAGCTGTCTTGCAAATGATCTCTAAGATTTTTTTTTGTTTGTTTTAAAGGGAAGAGGTTTATTTGTCTTATAGTTCAGAGAGGTTTCTATTTGTAATCAGCTGGCTCTCAGGCAGGGATGATAGACATGCATCACAGAGGAGAATCAACACACAGGGTAGCAAAGGGAACAAGAGAGGCAGTGCACAAGGCCCAGGGGGTAGCTAAGACAAGAGAGAGGTAACAGCATCTTGCTGCCTCTTTTATCTTGTTCAGACTGTAGGGATTAGGGCATTGCCAAACCAATCACCTGTAGTGGTTTACTATTCACACACCTTTAGGCCTAGAATCACATACCTTATACCTGTGAAAAAGTAAGTCTCACCTCATCCACACAAGTCTTTGTGGGGACATGTAAACACAAACAGTAACATCCCATTCCAGGGTCCCCATTGACTCATGCATATCCCTTTACACAAAATGCACTTAGTCCATCTCTAAGAATTCCCAAAGTCCTGATAGTTTCAGTGTTGCTGAAAAGTCTAAGTCCAAAGTCTCCTCTGAGATTTAAGGCAAACTCTTAGTTGCAAGCCCCTGTCCACATGGAAAGAAAGTTAAACACTTCCAACATTCAATTGCATAAGAAAGACATTACTATTCAAAATGGTAGAAACATGAGCATGCACACAAATGGGACCAAAGTAAGTCTAAAATACAGCAGGGCAAACATTAAACCTCACAGTTCTACTCCTAGCATCTGAGGCAATCTGTGGCAAACTGTGAATTCCAAATGGTGTGTGTGTCTCTGCCCATGCAAGTACTGTGGGCTGTTGTAGTTCTTATGGCTTCTTTCTCGGTCTGGCTATGCTCCCTTCTTGCAGTTTTCCTCAGCTGATCAACACTGCTGGCTCCTCCAAACTCCAGGGGTCTCCACTGCATCTTTGGCTTCACACTCACTTTTTTGCACACTGCCCTCTCAGAGGCACAGAAGGCCTCCTGGGTCTTCTTCTGAAATCTGAGTGGGAATCTACCTGATCCCACAACTCTTGTATTCTGCATAGACCTAAAAACCAAACCAGGTCAATGATGCCAAGGTCTGCAGCCAGCTGGAGCAGTAGTAGCCAGTATTCCTCCTCTCTTAGCTGCAGGGTCTAGTGCCTATTAATCAACTCTTGAGGAACAACCTCCTTAGGGTGCCGCCATTTTGGAACAGCTTCCCTATGCTGTCACCATTCTGGAACATGTGCTCTGAGGCTTTCTTCTCAAAGAAAAATGACTTCTACAACTCTGAGACTACAGAGTGGAGTCCTGCTTTCTGTGATGGCCTCAGGCCATGCTTTCTATTCTCCTGTTTCTTCTCAGCAATCAAAATCTCCTCTGCTCTATCTTTGCAGTTCACAGCTTTAGTGGAACTTCCTTCCTGGCCAAACTCAAAACATCTTAAATCATTTTGATAGGCTCTTTGCTTTTGATTCTCAACCTGGATCTGGCTGAAAGCCCCCAACAGTTACCATGTCGCTACTTCCATATTCCACTGCTTTGAAATTTCTTCTACAAGATTAATTAGTCCACCACCCCTAATTTCAGTCTCAGGAAAAGTCTATGGATACAAAATTCAGGCAAAATTTCTGCCAAGTCATAACACAGACTGTCTGGAGTCCAGCAACCAGTGCAGTTCATCTTCCCAGTAGAAACCTCTTGAGCCTCATCTTTATTGGCTTTCTGGTTTTCTGCGTGCTGACCAGAATCTCTCATACAGAACAGCCTAAGGCTTTCCAGCTCTGCTTATATAGCCAGCATCCCTGAATCTTTCCTAACTCTTCCCCTTCCCATGAGACAATTTCAAAGGCTTCTGAGCCACATGGTCAGGGAATGTCACAGTAACAATCCCACCTCTCTGATACCAAATTTTTGTG
This sequence comes from Petromus typicus, assembly GCA_004026965.1. NCBI lineage: Eukaryota > Metazoa > Chordata > Mammalia > Rodentia > Petromuridae > Petromus > Petromus typicus. The sequence continues at coordinate 20,450 of PVIR01008721.1, forward strand.
TTAGTTACTTTTCTTTTGTTACTGAGCCAAAACACTCAGTACGCTAAATTGAAAGGGAAGAGGTTTATTTGGCTTACAGTTCAGAGAGATTTCAGTCCATAATTGGCTGGCTACAAGGGTGGTATGGTAAACAGGCACACACAGTGCAGTGAAGGTAATAAGAGAGGCAGTTCATGAGGCCCACAGCATAGCAAACAAAAGAAAAAAAACTTTTTTTCTTTGTGTATCTCTCTCTCTCTCTCTCTCTCTCTCACTCTCTCTCTCTCTCTCTGTGGTGTGTGTGTGTATGTGTGTGTGTGTGGTACCAGGGATCAAACTCAGGACTTTTCACTTGCCAGCCAATCACAGTGCCACTAAACTACATCCCCAGCTCTCTCTAATATTTTTATTCTGGTTCTTTTTTTATATGCATAAAGTGTTCTAATTTATCACTGACACATAAACATAAGTCCTTATGTATACAAGCTTAAGTGTATAAATGACTAACCTATAGGTCTCCCGCTTATTGAATATCTTACACAGTGTTCAGTCTCTGTACCATATGTGAAGTGGGCTCATTTCCTTTGATATATACATATACCAAATCCAAATATTTTATACCAGAACTATAAGTTCATATTCACGCATACCCCACGCGCGTGTGTGTGTGTGTGTGTGCGTGCACACACACACACACACACACATACACACACAGAGTTATATCTCCATCCCTGGACAATCTTTGATGAAAATTAAACAGAAAAAAAAGAAGTTCATGGAAATTGTAGGAGAAGAGAGGTCTGCTAAGTTGGAATCTCCAAAAAAGCTGCCAATCATAAAGGAGTTAAAAACAAAACAACACATCACCCATATCTGCCACAAAGCACAGGACAGGAAATTCTAAGTTCTTTAAACTATAGGAAGTAGAGAATAAATACAGAAAACCAGCAGATCTTACTTCAAAGATCACACTGACAGAGTAAAGTAAAATAGTCCACAGATGGGAGGGAACAGGTGTACATCATTGTAGACATAGATAAATTTTACTTATAGCAGAAAGGTTCCATGTGAAATAATGGGATCCAGTGCAAGATCTTGCACTCATGGTCCTTGACATTGTGAATTTCAGAGAAAGTAGCTAGAAAATAAGTCAAACAGAAAAAAAAAAATGGGTGTCAGGAAGACCTTGTGTTTGGTAGGGAATGAACACTGAAAATGGGCAGCAAATATGTGGAACTCATGATGGAAAAACAAGAACAGAATTATAAATTTAGAAGCTATTCTGAGCCTCTTCCAAGGTTTGTCGTTTGTTAAAACATCTTCTATGCACTGTACCAACAGGAAGAAGTGCTATTAAACCAAGAATCCGCATAAGCCACCCAGATATTTCATTCTGTCAATACATTAACTTTTGTTGATGCTTGTCCAGGACAGTGTAAGATATTAAAAGGTAATAAAAGATTCCCATTCGGATGAAATACATTAAAGGGAAAACCAAGTATTTAGAAAGTTTCCATTAAGAATAAAAATTTCTTTCACTTTTTTCCTCCTCATTTTCAGTTGGTTCATTTTTCATATTTTTTTCTTTCATTCTTCCTTTCCCCACTCCCTCAGTCTACACTGGTCTAGCCATTCAGCTTTAGTGATCTTTAACTAGTTAACTCTGTGCTATTCCTATTGAGTACCTTTCTATTCTTTGTGGAAGTATAATTGTTGAATTTAATAGATATTTACTCTATGTCCATTTTGGTTTATCCTAATGTTTATTCTATAGTCATAAACTCCTTTCAACTGTTCAGGGTTCTGATGGTATATCAGTATCCAGTTTTCTTTGATGCTATTGTTGCTGATTTGGTTGTTACCAACAGAGAAGCTTCATTGTCATTATTAGTAGTGTCCTCTGCATGCTAATATATAAATTGCCCACATGTCACTAACAGTACTGTGATCCATTTCAGGAATTGAATGGGGGGAAAATGGCATGGCATCCTCCCCTTCCAAACAGCAGAAATGGTTGGATCTGGGGACTGACACATAGGCCTGGAGTCAGCCACACTCAAAGAGCCTCAATGGAAAGCATACTCTAAAGAAGATGTATCACTGAGGTACTTGCTAGCCCAGTCCTGACTTTGACTAACAGTGGAGTCAGTTGTTAAGGAAATCTGCCTCCATGGTGGGTCTGAGTCAACAGCTACTGGCTGGCCTTGGGAACACTTCTTGCCAAAGCAGAGGGTGGCTCCCAGCAGTTTTCCATGGTGCTCCCCTAATTCCTGTTACATGCTTTCAGTGTTGCCAGATCCGGCTGCTGACAGTGCTAATGGACTTTGGTTTTACCAGCTGTTAGTGTAGTGGCTAAGCATCCTCTGCTCCAGAGAGAAACCACGAACTAGCAAAAATTCCACCTACAAGAGGTTTTGTTAGGACATACATTGTAGTGTAGGGAAGTGGTGCCAGAACTGTCCCCAGCTGATCCTATATATTTGCTCATATAGGATTGAAATGAGCAGGGAAGTGGCTCCTCAAGGACCTGGGTAGCTGCAGAGGGACAGAGTCTATTAGACAGCTGCAGAATGGGGTCGGCTCAGTGACGCAAGACTGCTGCAAAACCAGTCATGGGAGACAGGATCACCATCTACATGGTAGGCAGTAAAATCTCTGCAGACTTTTTAGCTATGCTCTAAAAATACCCTTTCCTAACGATGAAACCAGCTCAGAGTTTAAGAACTGGAAAGGAAATAAAAGTGTTATTTGAGGGAATAAACTCGAGCCTTTCTAGTTCTAAGTCAGCCCAGTCTCAGAACTTTGTCAAGGCCTCCAGTAGATAAGTTGTCTGTTATTGATGCTCAGGTGGTCTCCCAGGCATGATAACTCACATACCTGAAAATCTTAGGGAACATTTTACCCAATTAACATAAATAGTACAAATTTCTAGCCAAGCAAACACTTAAAAAATATTGCTTAACTGATATCTTCTTGGATTGTGTCCCCCTTTTCTTCTCTAAGACTCTGAGATCCACAAGGAAAGGAATAGTAGTTTCTAGCACTAAATACAGTTCTAACCCTCAAAAACTTGCTGAACCATTGGTTGTATGAATTACATTCTGATAGATGTTTTCATAATAGAAAAAAAAAAAAGTTGGGAGAGACAAGCCAAATCACCTACTCTCCCACCCATTTCTCCAGACTACTTCAAACTCACTTTTTAGGGTTTTAGTTCCAAACATAGCTCATTTAGGAACTTCTTCTAGATTGTAACATTGATTCTAGTGATTAAAAATTTCTTCTTTATTTCATATTAACAACACACAATTTATAATATGAGTGTTTCATATTTTATCCATAAAAATGTGAAAGGAAAAGAATTCATCTTGCTGTGGTATCTAGATTTTACCATATGAAGTCTCCAGATCTTTTGATTTAACACATATTGAAATCTATAAATCTTAATAATCCAATTATAAAGCTATTTAGCTTGGGGCTATAGCAGGAAAGGAACACAGGTAAGAAAAGGAAAGCAAATTTAAAGTCTATGTTTTAGAAATATTTTATATAATCATCATACCTCGGTGAGGTACATCTCACAAGTCTAATTTTCTAGATGAATAAACAGCAATTGCAGACAATCTAGTAATTCTCTCTGGATCACATGAGAATGTATGAAAATTTCCAGTTCAAATTTTGGCATTGTCTCTCATCTTTTTTTTTATTATTATTATTATTTCATTCTTTTTTTTTTCAATTTTTCGAATAAACTTATTTACTTAGGCTGCACACTATACTAGGGACTGAATTTAGGGCTGTGTCACTAAGCTATATCCTCAGCCCTATGTTATTTATTTATTTATTTATTTTTAATTTTGAGAAAAGATACTACTTACTCAGTTCTAAATTGCCTAGAGTGAGCTCAAATTGTGATTCTCCCACCTTAGCCTCCCTGTGTTGGATTTGTTGGTAAGTGACACCATGCTCTGCAGTCTCTTATCTTTCTGTCCACCATGATGTCTTGCTGAGATGCCCTCTCTGTGACCTTGAACCTGGATTCTGCCTCTGCAATACTTGCAAAGTTACATCCAGAAACAGTTATCTTCACTTCCTCTTTCATAGCTCAGTTAATCACTCCACTACAAGATTTTTAATCACACATTTGCAGCTGCATCTCTAAATGCCTGGGTCATAGTGAGAAGTAGCTAATACAGATAAATCACCAAGATAACCTTTTGCTGAGGTGGTTAATGTGATTGATAGGAGTCATTATGTGAGTTAGAAATCATCATTTTTTTATTGGTAAAATGAGATTTTCTCAAAAATCCATATCAAGCCACTATAGGGAAAGACATTTCTCTGCAGACAGTGGTTAGTCCTGTGTTAGAATTGAAGTCTGAGGGTTTTAATATCTAATCCAAATATGAAGAAGTCAGGACATGAGCCAAGACAATGATGTCCTAGAATCATCCTTTTCAGACTTGAAAGTACATTAAAATGTCGGATGCCTGAGCCCCACCTCTGACTCAGCAGATGTATCTGAGAATGTGCCTTGGTAACAAATTCCCAGATGAAGCTGATGTTGCTTGTCTGGGGCTATGTTCTGAAACACCCCTCTATAAAAAAATCTTTAGCCTAGAATACAAGCTCCAGAATTAAACCAGCTGTGGTTGAAACTTCCTCTATTGAGTGCTTCCGTGAGTTTATTAAAAACTTTGAGGTATCATTTCTTCATCTACTAAATAGAAATAAAAATAGGATAACTACAATGCCAAACTCATGTTAAGAATTTAAAATGCACTAGGATGTAAAAATTGTTGCTTTCACCCCCTCTGGGTGTTACGCCTCATGTTCTGTTGTTATTTCCACTCTCAGAAATGACCTGAAAACTTTAAAAAAAGGAAAAGAAAAAAAAGAAAGAAAGAAAAGAAAAGAAAATTTTTTAAGGTCTGTCCTTGTGGCTTTGATTATAAATCTACCTACAAGCAGTACCTGGCAGTAAACTCAACAAGCACTAGAAATTTAACCCTTGTTTTTTCAGTCTCAGTGTCAGCAACAGAGAAATGGAGATCTAGGGAAATGAGGCTAACACCCTCTGAGCATCACGTTCAGACCATGGCATAGCTCACAGCCATGAGTTATGGGCTGCTTGGAAATTTCGTTAGCAGCTCACTTTGGCCATATAGTGGGACATGTATGAATATTCTAGGTTAGTTACACATCAGGGGAAATAATATATGTTCTTTTTATGTGATTAAATTTCTGAAGCTTTCCTTTCCATCAGTGTTCTGTACAGGACATGAGCACCAAAACTCACAATATCTCTAGGTTACACCTAAATTAGCCTGAGGCTTTCTTGCTTAAAAAATGTGCACCATGCCACAAGGGTGGCATGCCTTGTGAAATGCCACAAGTGCAAGGAATTGACAAAGAATAACAAACACTCACACTTTCCAAGCCATTTTTTTTTGAACTTTTAAAAGCAGTCTACATACACATGAATGCTTCTTTTGATCACTCTTGTTGTTGTGTGCGGGACCTGCTTTCCCTGTGAAAAAAATCCATCCCTCCCTGTAAAAACCTGTAGAGACTCTTCCTGAGTCTCTTCCTAGACTACTTTTCAAGCCCAACTTGGTTGGATCTAGCAGCAGCCCTGCGAGGAGTGTTGGAGGAGAACCACATTGAGAAGTTCTTCTGTGAGAATGAATCCCGCCAGAAAGAAGCAGAAGATGAGAAGGAAAGGAAGGAGGATACTAAAAATAATTTTAATATAGTGACTCACTGGAACCTGTTTTGACTTTACTAATTTTAAATGCTTTATTAAGTCAGTTTGGGTGAACCCGATAAGTATAACTGTCTTCTATTTATAACTAATAAAATGTTAATGAGTATATTTGTTATATCCTTAAACAAGTTAATCAAGAGAATTTTCAATATCAGGTTTATTTAGTATCCCTAGAAAACTAAAATCAGTGTCACGTTACAATAAAAGTCATTACAAAAATACTTGTAGTTGCCAATTAGTTTGTTTTAGATGTAATTGTATCATTTCCATGCCTTTATATTTTCGTCATTGTTAGGGCAACATTTTCTCTCAATTAATCAAATTGTAACATTATCAAAATTTTCACATACAGAATGAGAAATTTCCACACGTCTCTGTAACTATTTTGGACATTTGCAGTTAAGCGCATTAAGATGCTTATTAGTGGAGACTTGCGGAATGAGCCTCAATTAGTGAATTAGCCTGTATTCATTACACTGCACCAAATGCTCATTAACAGATTGTTTGATATTTTTTTTCCTCCCCATGCTGGAAAAAGAAAGGGTCCTGGGGAGCGGGCTCGCCTTGGCAGCAGTGTGGAGATGAAGTCACGTGGTGGTCTGCAAGCAAACCAGCTGCTTAGAGTCCTGTGCTTCTAGCTCTGTCTCTAAAACTTACAGTGGAGCCCTGTCAGAAGACTAGGCTGTTCTTCCAGGCCACTAGGGGGACCATTTGGCATACTTTTTATGAACACTTTTCTTTAAGATAAAAGGAGCTAAAGCAAGGCAGGTCTATTTCTGGGAAAAAACAGAACTCATTTCATGCTCATTTTGACTCAAGGATACCCAGATGTTCTCAGGAAACCTGTGATTTTCAGATGCACAGTCATCTAGTATGTTTCCATTCAACTCAGGAGTGGAAATTCTAAAGCCTTTCCAATTTCCTTCTCATTTTCTCTGACACAATTCTTTCCTTTAATGAAGTCTTTGCATATTTAATCCCATCTTGGTATCTGCTTCTTAGAAAATCCACACTAACACAATAAACAAAAAAACCATCTCTCCTAAGTCCTAGCACATAGTACCTGACACACTGGGAAACCAAACTGGAGCTACAAGGAACAAATTAAGGTAGAAAAAGGAGAAAGAGCATGGGAAAGTCTCCATGATACTGTGAGGCTCCCATTCTTCTGCTTGACTCTCTGCTGGACCTTTCTGGTCTTGGCAAAGGAGTACAGCAAAGTAATCTTAGGATTTGTATTTTCAAACACCTGAACATGAGTACTATCAGCTGTAAAATTCTTATCTTCTACCAACTTTTCTGTTGCCTCGCTTTTATAAGAATTGAATAGCAAATTGGCTTGTGATATTTAAAATAAGCCCTTTCATAGAAAATAGGAATGGAGATAAAACATCAACATGTTCAAGTTATCATCTTGAGTACAGTAAGAATATTAGCAGATAAATATAAGTGAACACTTTTGAAAAGAAGAGTTGTGGTTTGGTGCTTACTTGTTCCTCAAAGGCCATGTGCAAAAGATTTGTTTCTGGGATACTCCTGTGAGGAGCTGGACCTTATAGGACTTGGGCTTAGTGGAGGTGTTAGAGCTGGGAAGTCAGTCGTATTGTGACATTGAGCCCACCCTGACCTTCTGGGTACTATGAGGTGACACCTCATCCTGCACCGAACTGTCAGGCACACGCAAAATCTAATGGAGCCATGCAGCCAGGAACTGGAATCGTTGAAATTGTGAACCAAAAGAAAAGTTTCCCCTTTTAAATCGACTTGCATGGATATTTTTTTTGTCAAAAAATAGTTTACATAGTAAATAGTTTAAGAGGTAATGAATGAATCTTAAAGATTAGTCATATTTTTTCATTATACTTTTTCCATCAGTAAGAAAAGAAGATACCAGATACCAGGCAGGGTAGTGAATGGCTTTAATTTCAGCACATGGGAGGCTGAGGCTAGAGGATCTCTGGGAGGCAGAGGCCAGCCTGAAGTACATAGCAAGATTTTGTTTCAAGGGGGCTGGGGATTTAGCTCAGTGGCTCAGTGCCTGCCTTGCAAGCACAAGGTCCCAGGTTCCATCCCCAGTAACCACCTACAACAATGCCAAGTTTGGTGACTCATGCCCACCACTAACACATACCATATTGATGGGCATGATGGCTCACACCTGTAATTCCAACACTTGTGAGAGGCAAAAGGATTACTGAGCTCAAGGTTGAGTTCAGGACCAGTTTGAACTACAAAACAAGGCCTTGTCTCACCCCCCCCCCCAAAAAAAAGAAGCTAGTAGAGACAAGAGATAAGTTAGATCCATGAATTAATATAAAAATACTTATCAGAGCTAACCGACATGAGTATCTGAGTTTCCATATGGAAGATAACTCAGACTGCCAAAATTAATGAAAAATATACATATTAATGTAACCAGCTAAGAATGCCTCATAAAGATACATGTCACATGTGAGCAATCAAGTTTCAATTAGTATCACCATCTTCATTGACAACAGAATAATTTCTCCAATATTCTGTGTAAAGGGATTTTCCGTTGAATATCCATGTACAACAAATGATCACTCTTTCCAGTAAATAAGTATATTTTATTGTTTTCTCTTAGAGATTTCCTCCCAGAGGTCGCCATGAATTCCAGGGGTTGCTAAAAATAGACTACTAATCTGGTATTTTCTGTTTAAAAATTCTCTACAGGAACAAAACTAAATATTTTATATGCCTCCGTAGAAATGGTGAATTGAGTTCAACCTTTAGAACCGATTTTTTCGTGCCCAGGACTACATACAATTTGTAATTTATGGATGGTGAGAAGAATCAGGCATCCTCTGTCTTTTCCCCCACTCAGGAGTCAGGGGCCCTGAGCCTCCCTGGCTGGCTGAAGATATGCGAAGACCCTAGACAGTCAGATACTCGAGAGTACTGGCCCCTTCACTCAGACTCGCTTACTGCTTTAGAGAGTAATATACTTTAAGACATCCTTAAAATCCTTCTCCAGAGTTTTTCTTTACTTTTAAGAGAATGCTCATTCCATACAAAATGTATCTTCCCGCTCTCTCTACCCAGGCCTTTCACATGTCAGGTACTAATAATGCCAAATTAAATACAATCCTATTCAAACTTCACACTTAAGAGATTATGATTGTAGCAGACATTTATCAAGTGCTTCTTAACCGCCAGACCCCAGGTCAGTTTTGTATGTAGATAGATACTTATGTCATTTTTCACAATCCCGTTAATCATCTGTTTTATAAATGAGATAAATACAAACAAGAAAATGTAGGTAATTTATCAGTTCTACAGTCAAACACATCCTCTGTTCACTCCTGTCTCCATTATCACCTCATCTTTATTTTCTGTTGACCAGAACAAGTGTCAATTGAAAGTTCTCCAGGAACCAGTCCTCGAATCTGACCCAAGAAAAGTTCCAATCCTTTCTTCCCCCTGTTCCCTTTATGCCTACATTATTTAGTAATCATGTCCTCATTTCCTGTATGCCTGCCTACCAGTAGAACAGTATTGACCGAAGCAAGCTTCAAAGTGCTGTAGATCTAAAGATTCTTGACGAATTAAAATCAAATAAACTGCCTCCCTGAATGCCTGATGGAAGCTTTACTTTTAAGGACTTGGTCATGACCTTGAACGCGGGGGTGTGTATTTCCGGTGAATTCCTGACCCGGTGCACATTTGCAGGGAGCATGTTCTCCTTCCCAGGCCTCAACCTTTGTTATGTCAGCGATGCTCTGTGAAGCATTCACCGCTCAGAGTCACTCGCCACCAAAGTTGTGTGGACTGGAGCTGATTTCCAAAGGACCGCAGTCTTTGAGAATGGCCCCGAGAACTCTCCTGTCTTCTTCTCATCGTTCCACCCGCGATGAAACTAGATGTTTGAGGGGAGGATTTCATTAAGGAAACTCACACGGGTTTGGAAGTTCCATTGCTAACTATCACTAATTAAACTGTCTTAATCCTGCCGCACCTCTCAGCTGTGCAGTGCAGCTATTTCATGTGAGATCCTCAGCCTGCTATTTAAATGTCAGGCTTCTTCCTTCTTATTTATTGATATCTGATTTATTACCTGGATGAATCTCTGTAGCCTTGGAGTATGAACATCTCTAAGTTTAATTAAGAAGCCCATTCTGATTGTCGTCCTTCTCACTGGAAGTCAGGGGCACAAACAGAAAATAAGCGCACGCACAAACAGGGGCTCCTCAAAAGATCTGCTCATCAGCCGGTTAGCCAGCTCCTTGGAGCTAGGGAAGACATACGGCAGACGCCATCTAATTAGAAGACTGAAACTTTTAATTTATTAATTTATTTTAAATTATGAAATAGGTCCCCATGGGGGAGGTACTGCACAGTGTAGTTCGATACACGGGTATGCATACTGATTTTTCCGCGGGCAGGACTGAAATCTCCACAGCAACAGAAGCATAATCCTGAAGCTCCTGAGATGTCCTTCCTCTTTCAGCGTTGAACTCAGGCAGTAAGCCCCAGGCCTATGCGCAGGCGCTGAAAAGAGGAAAATAATCCTCAGTTTGAAAGGACAAATGCTTTCATGTATGCCTCCAACAAAATTAAATTAATAATAGCAATTGATCATTTTGGAGGTCATAAAAGGAGGTTAAATAAACACAAGCTATTTTTTAAATGTGTTAAATTTGAGGTTTTGTAAAAAGTAACTGTAATAATCACAGTATGGCCATCAACATCTCTTTTGTCATTGACTCCGTTATTTTTTTCCCCCACACTGAACTTTACAACTGTTTGAACATCTATTATCTCTCTTGTTAGAAATAGAAAGTTTATGAATTTAATGTATTTTGCAGGAAAATGTGGCTGTTATTTAAGTTTATTGGCTAAATTTGATGCTTAAAGGTACTGTTAAGAACACTAGTCTTTTAAAAAGTGATTTTTGCTTTCTACTTGCCCATCTTTTAACCTTGCTCTTTTACATCGGCAATATGCCAAATATTAGTTAAGTAGCTTTAAAATATTACTGTTAGAGACACATAGGTCTGAATTCAGAGTTGACAGTTCTTTTAGGACATCACAAATCTATCCATGTTTTGTCTGTAAAAAGTTATTTTAATGTGTTGCCAAATTCAGACCTGCGTCGATCCTCCACAGCTTTCTCTTGTTGAAGAGGAGAAACATGAGGTACAATATATGTCAGTAGATGTAGTTTTACATTCCATTCATAGTTGATTTCCTTCAGATTTTTGGGGGGGGGATTGATAACAAACGAGTGTCAGTAGATTTAAAGAGTAGATAGATAGAGGGGGGGAAAGAACATCTGTTTTATATGTTTTCCTTCATGATACCACTTGAAGTGTGAAATTCTTTTTTTTTGAAAGATCAACACTTTAGAAATCCTTCTGATGACAAACTGTGCCTACTTCCAGATCATGTGGCAGTAAAACACTATTACATAGCTCATCACACTCAGAGTGAAGTGTGGGCTATGAAAAAAAAATGATTTATGTGTACATTCAACATTTGTTTTGGTAGCCAAACTGACTTCTCTCTTAATTTGTTGCAATGAAAATGATCTCTACTTAATTCTCTGTAATTATCAACTCTTAATTCCATCTAATAACGCAATTTTACACAAACAATTTGCCTCATCTTGTTTCTGCAAAAATCCTCATCAGTGTCCTTAATTACCTACTGACATTGCCATGTTGTGGTTGTGGACTTTCACACGTCTGCGTGTACAACATGGCTCATAAAGTCTAATGAGAATAAGTTCATTAAATTAATCCAATAATTAACAAACTGCCTGCTTCTCAGATGTCTAATTTGTGACGCAAACTTGGCAAATGTTTTCAACTGTGGAAGCACAATTAAATTCAGAAAGCCTTCTAGAGAAATGAAAACTTATTTTTATTAGAAATGTTTCCTCAAATACACAAACATATAATTTTATACACAATAAAAGTGTATGGTACACAACTGAAAGGAAATACAAAATTATATAAAATGTTGATCAAATGAAACAGAAAGAGAGAGAGAAAGATACTGGTGGTAGTTTTGCCCCCTTTTAGGGGCTATGCACTCAGAAATTGAGGGTAAAATTTACCCCCTATCAATGACTTTAAATATTCTGATGTGTTATCTCCAAATTCCACTCAAATCTAAAACACAAGTTTTTTTTTGTTTTTTATAAGAAAGATTAGGATGAGTTGTGCTTATCAGAATTCTTGTCTTTTGGAATTTCTTTTACATCCCTGTGGTACAGAATAGGTTCCAACAAAGAGGCAATGCTCAGTCAAATTGTGAAAAACATTCATTAATGTTTTAAAAGATGAAGGTGTGCTATAACTGTATTCAGTTTGTAGTTGGTAACTTTTTAATGAATTCTGTATATACCTTTTACATTTTAACCTTAGCTCCAACAATGTCCTATCTAAATACTTTCTAAGTCAAAATGAAACAATTATACAAATACCTCCCTTCATTTTTCTCATCATAAGCTGTCCTCAACCCACAGGTCTTTTGGATCTAATTGTATTTTTTTACAATTTTTTCAGATCTTCTTACTTTTTCTTTATTTTGTTCTTATTGCTATGTCGCCTTTTCCATTTTTTCAACCAAACAGAAATGCGTATCAGATTTGGTTTTGTTAAGGGATTTTGGGTGGAGCATGACACAAGAAATAGCCCTATGCTATAAATAAATAAAGGTATCAAATAATTAGCCAAAAAGAGTTTGATGAGAGGGTCATATTTATTTTACCCCCTCATGTAAATATAGATTTATTGTCTTTATTTACTTACGTGCATTTTGAAGTCCGATTTGGCATGACTATTACATATTCAAGAAATTTCCTCTTAGGTCTTCATCAATAGCTTTATCGGCCAACTTCATATAAAATTAATATCGGGAGGTATTTAATGATAAATTTTGATATCAAAGAGATCTAATTTTGAATCCTGGCTTGTATGGAGAAGCTATGTGGCCATTACTCTATTGTAAGCATCTCAGATTTTTCAACAATAAAATCCAAATTCTAAGGGTATACTGGTTTATTTTGGAAATTATTGTAAACAATATTTAGAAAAAGCGTGCTTAGGATTTTGTATCCACAGTTACTATGAAGGTGTTGATTTAACAGTGAATACTGATCTAGCAAACAAATTCTAATGGCCAGGTGTAGAGGAGCACATCTATAGTCCCAGCATTTTGGGAGACTGAGGCAGGAGGATAACAGGTTCAAACTCCTCCTGGGCAACTTAGGGAGACACTGACTCAAAACGAAATAGTAAAAAGGCCTGAGATGTGATTCAGTCCCTAGTATTGCAAAAGAACAAGGAGGAGGTGGAAGAGGAGGAGGAGGGGGGGAGGAGGAGGAGGAGGAGGAGGAGGAGGAGAAGGCAACAAACCTGAGTTGTAGAGATGCTTAATGCTCTGAGTAACCCATTTTGGAAATGAGGAGAGGAGAAATACATAGATAGAAAAACAAAAAATGACGCCTAAATCTTACTGTTTCATGTTGAGCAGAAAATCCTCCATTATTACTCCAAGAGCCTGAGATTTTAATAGGTATAGGGTAGAAAGTACTTAGAATCTTTGTTAAATTGTGCAACTTAGAAATAATTAATTTTTAAAAAGGAAATTCAGTTATAAAGCAGACATTGTCATACAAGAGGTTGTAATGTAGCTGTATTGGCATGGTCTTTGGTGGACCTATCACTGTGGTTACTTTTCCAGGTCTTCCTTCAAAAGTCCATAACCTTGGGCTGGTTATCTGACATTTCAATCCTAAGATCACTTCTAGGATAGAAGAATACAAAATACATATTCCAATGAAGTCTTTGAAAACAGCAAAAAAAAAAAAAAGAGAGAGCAAAAGTTTTTCTGTGATAAACCACAGTTCTAATCTATTTCCAACTTAAAATGAAGTCACAGCTAATCTTCAGTGTTCTGAAAACTTTAAAATTTAAGGGAAATGCTTTCAAATACCTCAGTTTTATGCTCAGAAAGCCCTTTAAACTGACATAGTGACTCTCAACTGTGAGAATTGTGGCCAGCTAGGCCATCAGACATGTCTGAAGAAGTTTTTGGCTGTCAGTTTTGGGGAGATGGGGTTATGTGATGAGCAGAAGGCAGGGGCACTGCTGAGTATCCTGCAATAGACTTGACAGCACCCCAGCAGCAGCGTTAATGTGGCGGTGGCTGACAAACTCTCATCTGAAAACAAAAAGTCGTCTGGATCCGGACATATTTGCAATAGCAGTATGTTGATCTATCATATTTCATTATTTTCATTATTTTTTCATATCATTATTTTCAACTTATGATTTTGCACTATTAGCCTAACAGTGAAACAGAACTGATACTTATTTCTCTGAAACAATTTCATAATTGATGTAGGACTATTTTGCTCCTGGACTACTGTGCATCTGATGGTTGGTTCTGTGTCAGGCTGACTGGGCCACGGGGCTCAGTTTAAGAATCATTAACCTGGTAAGACTGCTGATAAGACTGGCATCTGAATCGCAGGGTTAAGTGAAATAGATTACCTTCCCCAGTCGTGTCGGGAATTATCCAATCCACTTCGCAGGTATTGCCAAATGACACAGGAAGGAGGAATTATTTTCTCTTCTTTCTTAACCATCTCTTAGCTGGGACAGTGGTCTTCTCTGTCCTCAGACACCGCTGTGTCCATCAGGCCCTGCAGCCTCAAACTAGAATATACCACCAGTTTCCCATGCTCTCCACCTTCCAAATAGCACACTGTGGGACCGATCAGCCTCACTAGGGCCAGGAGCCAGCTGTTCTAGCACATGACACACTACTGCTTTTCAGCAGCCTGAGCCTATAGGATTCCTTGCCTTATTATAAGATTGATGCTCCTCCTCCCTCTCTCTGAAGAGTTTTCAGTGAAGAAATGATTGAAATGTTGCAGAGACACACGATACAGGTATGTGCTTAGATTTATGAGCATAATCATATTCAAGAGAGAGTGAGAGAATAAAAACTGTACAGTCTCTTAGGAGAATAGAAAGGAAGACCATATAAAGCCCCTCCTGAGAAGACTTAGAAAGGTGATAGGAATCTTCCAAGCAGAGCTAAAAAGGTACTAAATTCATCTCCAGATAGAATGGCAGAAGAAATTTCTGGGTAGAAGAAATACCACATGTGCATATTGTGAGAAAAAAAAAAAGTGTACCAGCAAGTTAACAAGATACTCAGTTATGTTAGTAAATATATCTGCTAACTCCAAAACAAAAATGGAACTAGAGCTGTACCAAAACTCTTCATGCTGAAAAGGGCAGTGCAACAGAAAGTCTCAGGCTGAGTTGATGGCATAAAACTTTATTGGTAAAATCAAATGCCTGACAAATACAGTAAAAAGAATGAAGAAGAGAAAGACAAAGCTGAAGGGCAGACAGACCAGTGGAGATGGGAGTTCAAGCAAACAAACACAAAACCTCAGAAGTTTTCACCCAGAAATCTTGGTGAGAAAAACAAGAGAAATTTTAAATTAACATGAAATGAGTGAGTTGAAAATAAACAACCGAATGCTTCTGTTTTCTTAGGTTACTTGAGGAGTTAGGTTGGAAGACAATTGGGGAAAAAAGAAATTAGCAATCTCTATTGACATTATTGTCAAATCTCTAATGCTCACTCTGACATTTTCCCTGCATTCTTTTTTTTGGAGCTATTAACAGATCTTGCTCTTGGAGATTTTTTGGGTTTTTTTAGGTTTTTTGAGACAGGGTCTCACTTTTGTGGTTCAGGCTGGCCCCCAGCTCAGCCTCAAACTCACATCACAATCCTCCTGCCTTTGCTTCCCGAGTGCTGGGATTACAGGCGTGAGCAACCATGCCCAGCACTGTGGTATATGGTACTGATTGCATCTGGGCATGAGTCTCCACACCCAGTATTGTTATGTGGTTACCGGGGATGAACCCAGATCCTTGCTCTTGTAAAACAGGCGCCAGAACCACTGAGCTAAATCCCCAGCCCATCTTGGAGATTTTTGAGATTCACCAAGCTGTCTCTTCGCAGATGGGCAGTGATACCAGGAGTGACCATAGAAAGAAGAAAACAAACAAACAAACAAACAACAACAACCAAAAAAATCCCGAAACGATCTATCTGGATTTTGGCAAAGGAAGACATAATTGATTAAATAATTGCAATGGAACAGAATATTAACAAAGGTAGTCTGGCTCATTTAGAGAGGACAGAACTCACTGGAGAAGGTTGCTATAGGCAAAATTCCACGTACAGAGAGAGAGAGAGCAAATGCAGATTATGGTTTTTGAAAAAATTAACTAGTGAATGGGATGTTAACCTCCAACTGGGGAAGTAATTGTATTATAATGGTGATGGAGAAAACCATCCGCCAAAGAAATGAACCTGAACCGGAATGTTTCTAAATGGCAAGCAGCTTTGGTTACCTTTTCGGTTTGCTTGTGTTTCATTTTGTATCCACTACCCTGTGTTCCTTGTCCTCAGAAGACAGTAGATATGAACATTCTGTAATACTCAGTCTTCCACTTAATAAAGCTTCATCCACAACTATTTACTTAAAAAGATGCCAAATTAGGATTCCATTTATGCAAAATTCTTGCTTTCTACGATGATTTCACACCTAAGTGTCACACACGTGGTTCTTTTGAGGATCAGCAGAGGCCATTTTGATCTATCTTATGTGTTGAATATATTGCAGCTATTTTCAAAATTGAATTTCTTCTTGACCATTCCAAGCTAGCAAAGGAGGCCTTTGTTAATGAGTCAGACCGAGAAAATGAAGCTTTTGACATTTACAGCATTGAGGACATTTCTAGGCACCAAAGTTCAGTTGTTCCAGAGGAGTAAGTAAGGAAATAGGCAATGATACTCATCTCCATCACTGATTTATGTCACTGATTAAGGTACAACAAAAAGGGTGAAGAGGCTTCTACCTTGATGTGCATGTGAGGACCATGATTAGTGGATGTTCTCAGGGCTTCAACAGCTGGAAAACCTACCAGGACGATAAAGTCTGTGTTGACTATAAATATATTTGTATTCACATTCTCTATTCATGAAGGGAGCTATGCCCTTGTGTCCTCTTGTGTGACGGGATTTTTTCTTCATGGTTTAAAGTAAATGAAATATACCAATAGAGCTGTATTTTTTCCTTTAAGGTCTTGAGGGAAATATGCAGATGTATTTCATGCAATAAACTAACATAGGTATCTTCTTTTGGTTTGTTTGGGAGTGTTTCAAATAGATTTTAGTTTTCTAGAGAAGCTTTAGGATAACAGAAAAATTGAGTGGAAAGTATACAGCATTTCCATATGCTCTATGTGCCCCTGGCTCATTCCAGGGTCCTTTCTGCTCTCATATTTTGCAAAAGAGAGCCATATTGATACAATCAAATAATATACATTGTCCTTTCTTCATTTTAAATAGCACATTACTATTTTAGTTAACTTTTTAATTTTTGTGCACAACTCCAGGAATTTTGATATGTGTACAAATTCATGTAATCACTATCAAAATTTATACACAGAACATTTCTAAATAGTTCCTTTGCGCTGTCTGTTGATAAGGACACTCTCTTCTCAACTTTACTCTATGGCTACCAGTGATTTATCTTTCACAATATTTTCTTGTTCTCATGGATGCCATATAAATGGAAGCATGAAGAAGAAAACCTATTGTGACTAGCTTTTTCCACTCTTTGTTATACCTTTGAAATTCATACAGTTTTGTGTGCACCTATATTTTGCCCCTTTTATTGCTGAATAGTATTCCATTATGTGGTTGTACCACTGTTTGCTTATTTACCTTACAAGCATTTGGATTGTTTCCAGATCAATGTTATTATAGTGTAGCTGTAACAGTAGTATAAGTTTCTATGTGGACCTGTTTTCTTTTCTCTATAGTAAATATTCCTGGACATAATCACTAGATCCTGTGATAAAGGTTTACAGGAAACTAGTCAACAGTTTCCTAGCTGGTAGTAATTATTTTTCTTTGCAGTAGAAGTCCTGTGGCTCTTCATACGCAGCCAGCATGAGGTACATGTAGATTTTTGGGCAGTTTGCTTGTTCTTTGTACTTACTTTGACAAGTGTATAGTGGTACTTACCACATGTTTATTGTGTGTTTCTTAGTGGATGATAATGAGTGAAAACAGTGTGCATTTACTTTTCACCGTTGATGTAGTTTGTTGAACTTTCACTCAACATTTTTATCTGTTCTTACTTTTTCATCATTATATAATTTCAGTCCATTTGTTTTGTGACTTTGGATGGCAGTGTCAAATCATGTGAGTTGGAGTAGCAGTTTGTTTAAGATTAGGTTTATTCTTTATTATTTTTTCCAGGTAGTTCTCTTTTCATGTTTTTATTGTCTTATTTTCTACTCCCTATTTTAAATTTCTCATGTTTCTACTAAGGATAATTGTCAGGGTTTCACTAGAAGCACAAGACCATGATTTTCTCCCACTTACTGCTTTGAGCAGGTAAGTATTTCAGAGAGATTACTTGTTGCATTTTCAGAGGCTAAATTTCACCATTAGTCTCCCAGAAGCAGAGATTCCTATTAGTTAGCATGGAAAAAAAGCTGAAAACTCCTTAACCACAAACAAATGGAGTTAGATTACGGACCTGTGTTGGAGATGACTGATAAGATTTGAAGATGAGGTATTTCCGAAATACTCTGGCTAAGAACCATTTGCCCTTCAAATGATGCCATGAATAGATCTTAGTAACTGAAGATTCAGTTTCTGTTCATTGGACATATTTCTGTTACAGTTGACTATAAATAAAAATCTGTACCCACATCCTTGTTTGCCACAAGGGAAGAGATTACCTTACCACAATGATAAAAGACAATATCAATGTTTTGTCCCTTACATGTCTGAAGAGCATTTTTCTTATCATACATCATATCACTAGATTGTTACTGCTTTTCATGTGATATTAGTGTACCTTAGATATAACAGGCCAGTTCCTCAAACATTATTTTTCTTGGCTTTGTTTCTATATCAGTTTATTTTTTTATTTAAGAAACATTTACAGATCTGCTTTAAATCAGCTCCTCTACAAAACACTAGGATGTAGACAAGATAGAGATGTTTTTATGCTGTTAGAATAACCATCATATTATATCTATATCTATATATATTACATATTTTTCATATTATATTCAGACCCTGCATTTTTTTAATCTTTTACACTGAAAACTGATGCCATCTCAAATTAGCTCAGTCAAAAGTAGAACTTGTGGTTGAGAGTCAAGGGAACACTTCAGGTGTAACCTTGCTTGATGAACTATTGGTTTGAAAGAAACAAAAACAGTTGTGGCTGTTTGTTTTCCAATTCCATTTACTTTTCTTTTTTATTCTTATCAGTACAGGTTTGCAGTACATGATGACTCCATTCATCATGAGAGGTTGGCACATGCACATGACACATCTTCATTCCTCTTTCATCCCCTACCCTGCCTTTCCTCCCCCCTCTTATGCTGTTTTTATTTCCACTACCTCATTTTTAAGCACACACCTCTTGGGGAGAATTACAGCCAATAGGAGCATTAGCATTCATGACACCTGCCCTGGTACCCAAATAAAAAGATGGAGCCTAGTTAGGAGGCTGGGCAGGAATACTGAAAGCACTAGGCCAGTGTGGACAATTTGGCAATATTCTGTCTCAATGCAAAAAGGAATGAAGGTGTAGCTCACTGCCAAAGGGCCCATCTACTCAATTCTTAGGAGAGAGATAGAGAGAGAGAGAGAGAGAGAGAGAGAGAGAGAGAAATTGCAGGCTGATCTCAATACATCTCTGTAGATTACTAGATAGTTATTCCAGAAATGAGAAGTCCTGTGGGGCATGCTTCCATAGTGAAGGAAATGTTTGTCACATACTAGTGAAATTAAAAGTCTCCACTTTGTTTTAAAGATTTTACTGGACTTTGACCTTGATCATGAATAGTCTTATCCAAAATCTCAAGGAAAGTTCCCACTAATATATAGCAAAGTCATCAAAGAGTACATTCGCTCTTTCTCAGTAATGTGACCAAATAAGCAACACTTCAAGTATTATACTTTTATTACTTCACGTTGGTGACAGGAGCAAGTCTATTCTTGAAGCATGTGGCTCCGTATGTTCTCCTCTCTGTGCTAAGCTCTCAAAGATATCAACACTTAGTGGCAGATACTAAATTCTTGCTCCAGTTTTGGACAGCTATTGCTTTTGTCTCATTTATCTGACTTAACACTAATTAAACCAAGACTATTTTCTCCAAACATATTTTTTTAACAAGCCACCATCAAATTGTATGTCTGTGCTACACAGAGCAGTGATACATCAGGTAGTTGTCAAAAAGAGTTATTTTTTAATATATTGGGAAGTGGATTGGATGAATGCAATGTATAATGAACAGATCGATGTGTTATTTCCAACTATACTAGTGGTGTCATCAAAGGAAAATATTTATTAGGTATAATATATGTTTAAAAACTAAATAAATAAAACTTTCACAAGCTCTGAACTTCTGCATATTATAACAATTCGATAAATTAAAAACTCTTTGGACTTCACATGAGCATGTATAGGACGTAAAAAGAAACACGCACACACACACTGTAAATAGAAAAGACAGAATACAGAAAAATCTTGTCAATACTTTAATAAGTGGATATATTAAAATCTAAAGAATGTAATGAGAAAAAAGAGAAAAGTAAATTTTCTGAAACATGTATAAAGATGATTCATGGTCAAGTGTCATCTGTAAGCACACGTTCTAATAAATAAACTTATGGATTAGCTAATCAATTTGTGGTTTTGCAGAGGTATGTTCAAAGATGAAGGGACTGGCAGAGTTGTAAATAAGCAGTTAATTCTGGTTGAGTATACCTACAACAAAGGGAAAGGGTCTTGCTTGCATGTTCTGTACTTTAGAGCTCTGTTTAAAATACTTGTGTTATATATGTAGAAAGCCATATATTTGATTTTGCTGTGTGCCAAATGTATAAGCCTCTCCTACCTGTCAGGAACTATACTGGCTATTGAAACTCTACAGAAACAAGTCTTGACCCTCCTACAAGCTGCTACAAATGGAGCATTGCAGAATATAAGGCACATTTTCCTTTGTTTGTGCAAAAAGGATGTGGAGGGTTCTGAATGACCTATCCTTAATATTTATCATTTTTCCTGTGTCTGAAGCAAGTGAAAAAATATTTCTTCTCCTTAGTCACTAATAGCTATCTGGTGGAAATAAACATGTTTCAATGGATTATGTTGGGAGCATTCACAAATCTCTGAAGAGCTGATCATATGACTTCAACCTCTTGAGAAAGAAGAACTGTGCTACATTCCTTTTGTGATGCTTATTTAATCTGTGGCTACTCTTACCTAAACATCTCTTCCTGTACTCTTATGCTATTTTACTTGCATTTTTATGATTGTTTTATGAATGTTTGAGCGTAATTCTATATACCTTGTGTAATTGGTTTAAGTCCAGAATGATGATTCAGGTTCATTTTATAAATGAAAAAGGTTGATATGTATGTTTAAAATATCTATATCATTATGCACACTGGTATACTAATTTTCCTCCTTTCTTCCTTATTTATAGGTGTCAGGCAGAAAACAAAAACTGCAGTATTCTCACCAGGTATTTTGTGTGCATTATTTCATGTTCACTGAATTTTATGCCGATCTCAGTAACAGTATACCGCTGTTCCTTTTAGTATTGAATGCCACCCAACTTTACTTATCTAGAGAGCTGTAGAGTGGATACTGAAATTAACCTGGGACTAGCAGGACGGTCTGACTCAGCACACTGAGGCATCCTGAAACAAAGACCAGACAGGACCACTTTTAAAGTACTTACCATGGGCACTTTTCTTTAAGTGAGATATAATGTAGGCATGCGGCACGCTTTGCCTTCACTGCTAATCTTACACTTGACTGTTACTTTAGCAGAATTCTGTATCTTAATATGTATGAAGAATAGTGTATCAGTCACACGTCTACAAACTGATGAATCTTCATAAACACAACCCGGTGTATCCAACATCTAAAATCAGGAATAAAATGTCACAATCTCCTCTTAAGATATGTTCAGACGCTTTTCCATCCCTTTATCATCCTCGGAGTATGTGTTATCTGACTTCTAACAACATCAGTTAGTTTTGTCAGGTTTTGGACTCTATATTATTATAATCATACAGTGTCTGGCTTCTTGCTCTTTGCGTTATCCATGGCGTTGCATAATTATAAAATGTTTCTACTTGTTGTTATGCCACTTTCAGCACAGGTGTGTGTTCGTGTATCAACTAAGCCAGTCCAAAATGATGGGCACTTGGACCATTTCTAACTCTTAACTGTCATTAAGTACCATCATGAACATGTATTAAATGTTAACAAACACTGAAAATGATTCACCTTGAAATCCAATTTTGCTGTGGAAGGACTGGACATATTTCCGAGTCTCCCTTCCTGTTCTGAATGTGCTGTCAACCCACGTGACCATGTTCAGTCCACTTCCTGAATCGCCAAAAAGTTTTCTGTCTCTGTACTGACACACTTACACATTTTGCTGATATCATTTTTGTTTTAAGGGCATATAAAACTTTAGCCCTTTTCCCCAAGAAAAAAGGTCTTTATAAAATATTGTATGCCTGAACTACAGTAGTAAGACTGCAGTGATTTTCTATGTTGAATTACATACATTGTCTGATTTAAAACTACTATTCATTTATTTTCCAGAGTCACCTTGCACCTTTATTCTTGGTCCCACTGAGCAGTAGTGAGCCTTGAAGGAAGGACAGCGTGCTAGGTAAACCACACAACTGCATGCCTGTAGATCAGGGGAAAAAAAACAACTGTAAATATCATCCCCTTCAGTCTGCTTGCAACTGAACGTGCAAATGTGCAGCAAGGAGCAACTGCTTGGAAATCACCTTTCATCATGTTATAGGAAGACTGTATCACAGCAGGCAGGTAAGAGCGCTGCAGAGAAAATGTTATACCAGTCAAGTACAAATATAGTAAAGTGTAACACATATCTGTTGAATTCCCAGTTCTTCCATTAACATCCTAAAAGGCAAAAAATGAATACAATTGTGTAGAATAGAAGATGTAAGTACATTAGAATTAAATAATTTCACTTAAAATTTTATACAGACTCAGGTTCTCTATTATACATTTTTTATAAAGAAGGAAATTAATGAAATCTATTCTGCACCTTCAGATAATTTAAGGTTTGGTTCTGCTAAGTGAAAATTCTATGGTAGGAAGGGCATTCATGTAAGTGTTGATGCCAGAAAATAAAATAAGAAGCCACAGTTAGGATACGTTTCCAGTTTCAAACTGTCTCTGGAGGGAGATGAAGAAGTGGTTTATTTACAGTAAACATTGCCACTTAAGTCAAAAGGCTGTATTTTCATACCTGGAGTTCTGAGGATGATTGTCTAAGTTCTAAACACCTTGAATTCTTCTGTCTCTTTCTTCTCAGGTTTCTCAAATTTGTATGGCAGATATAATGTTTCTACTAAATTGTCTTAAGGGTTGAACTACTTAATACAAAGGCCATTTACTTTAGTGCTTTGCACATAATAGCACTCAGAGAATGTATCTGTTTCAGTGATGAAATGACTAGTAAAATATAGAGGCGTTTAAATAGAGGTCACTATAAAGTAGTGTTTGGTACCAAGTAGCTGCTATATAAGCGTGTGCTGTGACATATAAGAGTGGTTACTATAATTGGTCTTTGTGTTTTGTCACCACTGATTGTCTTGTTACCATTTTTAAAGTACAGCAAGCAGAGATGATAATTGGAGACTCTGTTGGGACATGGAGGCTTCAGGCCTCTGTTAGCATGAACCAGAGACATAGCATTCACACTAGAAGTGTTATGTTCTCCTTTAATAGCCCAGATTCTGGCAGTTATGCTACAGAGATGGTTATTATCCAGATGATATTCTTGTTTCTGCCAGTTTTCTTCATTTCTCTGAAGAGAAGACTGAGAGTAGGCTGAGATTAAACTCTTACACACAAATTTGGGATGGTCATTGTGCCTGTGCCTTCTTTGGAGTATTATTCCACAGGATGTACACAACCTACCACCTACATTCATCAGTTGACAGTGATTCATTTCTAGTTTGGGCTAATTATGGACAGAACTATAAAAGGCAAATGAATGTTTTTGTTTGGATATGCATTTTCATCTTTCTCAAATATACACTATTAAAAAGTTAAAGGAGCTAAACTCAAAGGGCTCCCTATGGTTTAATTTAAATGACAATTTAGAAAGGAAGAAGTAGCAAAAGAAAACAGATCAGTGCTTGCTGGGGCATAGAAGAAGAATTGCCTGCAAAGATGAAGCCAAGACAGTTTTTATGGGTGATGAAACTGATACCTACTTTTGACTTGTGATGGTAGCTAAATGGTATACACTTGTTAAAACTTAACACAAAATTAGACACCAAACACAATGTAAATTTAAAATGAGTGAATAAAATCTTTGTCGAAGGCACGACAGTAGGAAATGGTAGAACTAGGAACCAATCTTAGGAAGATTTGTCTTCGTGGCCGACATTAATTCCTTTGCAAACATAGTCCTGTCAGATTTCTAGTGCTCTACTAAGAATTACTGTCAAGTGAAACATTCTTAGAAGCTTCCTCTGGATATATTGTAGTGTACAAAACCCCCCATATTTTACCCTATGAATTATCTAAGAGACCAAGTATCAATAGAAACACTGTGTCTTTATTCCCCTTGTATAAGGAGCATCTGGAGTGCTACATACTTTCAACAGGAAATTGAATGAATTAATGTTTTGAATTTTTAAAATTGTTTTTAGAATCAGAACTTTTTTACCATTTAAAAATATTAATGAACTCTATTCTAGTTTTTCCATCTGTTCTTCAAATCAGAGCCTCTTTAACATAGCAGCTATGGCTCTCACTGTGTGGTGTTTTTCTCTCTAAGAATACAGGCTGATGTATGCCCCATCTCTTTTTCTAGTCAATTAATCAATAAATGTGTGCAGGCAGTAAAATAACAGTGACAGGAGGTCCTGGCAATGCTGAAAACGTTAATGGTCCTTTTCTACCCAAGGCTACTTAATCAGGAAATTATTCCTTCCATAACTGATAATTATTCTTATAATTCCTTTGAGATTTACTTAAGTTAACAGGTTGAAATTCCCCTGTTCTGTTGAGCAGCACTTTAGAAACCTAAATGATAAAAGAAAAACATGAGGTAGGACTGGCCATGTTTTCTGCCATAAATTGTTTGGCAAATGTACATGGAGAATATTCATTCTACACTCACATTGCTTACTTGGATATTTCAAACCACTTAAAACTTCAGTACTTAGAAATTACCTATAAATGCATTGGACTCTCAAAGAACCTGTGATATTAATTGTTGACTGGGGAGTTCATTGGATGAACAAATTATTCAGACAGAATAATGTGTGTCCTTGTTTGCTATATTTCCCCAGGAGGTAAAACAATAAATTCCAGACCTTAAAGTCACCACATTTATTTATCTTCTGAAATAGGAACTTAAAAAAAAATCCTGTTCCACAACGAACCTAAAAGAACACTGTAAAAATGAAATGCTTTGAAATGTGCTGTTTAAAACAAAAGAAAATTCTTTCTTAAGTAGAATTCTAATACTTTGGCAAGAAAGATTGATTTCTCAATGACTTATGTTTAGATTCTAGAATATTTGAACATAAACATACCAGGAAAAAAAAATACTGTCATCTTTTGAAGATCTGTTTTACAAACATAGTGAGTTTGATATGAAGTCATTTATCTACCCTTCCTAGAGAGACTGGCTGAACATATGCTGTATATAGATCCTTTTAACAAAGCAGGCTTCAGTGCCTCGATGTAGGATTTAAGATATCAAGAGACAGAACTTCTGCAGGTTATCTCTGCATCTCTGGACCGCAGGTCGTATATGTCCAATCCTAGACCAGAACACACTTTCGTACACTGGTCCAGCAACTTCCTCATAGCGCCTGGCTCACAAATGTCATTCCCACGAATGGTACCATGCCCTAGAATTTAATGTATTTGCCAATAACATACTAACTATTGCATTTCCCAGTGGACTTAAATATCCATGCAAGTCCTTCTAGTCTGGACCAGAGTAAAATGCCATTATTGAAATGAAAAAGGGATTGATGATTTAGAAAGAATTAATTCCAAAAATATAGAGAAGGACACTGACACACTGCTTCACGGTTTAGATGCAGTTATGTTGCAAAAGTGTTGAATTACATGATTTACTGCAAAATATTTTAGCTATGTAAAGTGGGGCAAGTTACCGAATGTATATTCACGTTGTTCGTTCATTTGTATGATAGGATTAAGTAATAGTGAAGTTCACAAAATGTTAACTGCTTTGTACATTAGCGGTGATAAAAAGCAACATCTGTACAGTTCCCACACCTACTAAATGAGAAACTATTATGACCCCTCTCATTAATGCTACTGTTGAAACTAAGACTCAGGAACATTCTCAGGATTATGTGGTTCTAAAATGATGGGGATAAGATTGGGACCTCAGCAATCTGAGGATGCAGCTTGTCCTGCTAGAACAAAAACCACCCCGCAATGTGGAAAAAAATTAAGGAGATAGACAAACTATCTAATATTCCGCCTATCGTGTAGTGGCCATCCAATCAGTTACATAACATAGTTAGCAATGAAGGTAATAATATACAGGCATGGTGCAAAGTAGGAAGTCTTATGTAGAATTAGTCTGCTATAAACATGGTCCCACGTACCTGTTGCTCCGTGGATCCCCTGTGTGAGTAGTTCTCAGCAGGGTGTAATGTCATTTTCATTCCCAAGCAATCTTTGACAAAATTCAGAGATGCTGACTGTGCTAACTACAGAGTTGCTAGTGACCTGCAATGTACAGAGGCCAGGGAGTCTGCAGTCATTCTGCAGTGCACACCGAAGCCATCATCTCTTGGAGCACAAAGTGCACACTGAAGTTTCAGTAACATTGATGTTGCCAGACTGAGCTACAGCACACCACACTTTCAGTGCTATGCTGGTTTTAGGGGTAGACCCTATTTAAAGAAAAGCTTGTCAGTAGTTAAGATAGAGCATTATCTCAAAATTTTATTGACATCGAGTTCCATTAGGGATTCTGATTTTGAAGACAGGATTCTTCCCATAAATGTACATTTTTAATCCCTCTTTCCTTCTGCTAATTCTGGTGTGATGATGAGGTGGTGTCATATACCTGTTCAAGATGGAAAATGCCCAGCCATAACTGATAGCTGGTTTATCCAAGACCACCTCCTGCAGAGTGAAGAGGCTGAGTTACCTTAATAATAGCTACCTCTGTAAATACTTACTCCTGCTTATGGGTGTGATCCTCCTGCTCCTAGCCGGCTTCCGTATTAGGTATTGGACTAGAACCCTGTGGTTGAGGTGCCAAGACATATTATAGACTAGGAAGTGTGAGATGTAGTCTGACAAGGAGGTGCTAATAACTCTGTGGAAACTCGGAAATGCTCCTGTTTCTCTGTGCCCAAGTGGTAGTGGAAGGAGTAGAAACAGGTGCTAAAAGAATTCAGTGTGAAGCCCGTGTCTGTAGGAAGCCAACACAGTGTGTGCTCGGGAAAGAAGGGACCTGTAGGAAGCCAAAACAGTGTGTGATCGGGAAAGAAGGGACGGCAACTGGTGCCGTGAAAGGAATAAGGAGTCAGAATTTTACAGAACTCCAGAGTTCTAAGTGGCAGTTTTAGGAGATAATCATAGTTCTGTGAATATGAGTCACTTTCAACAGGTTAAACTCTTTAAGGCAGTTTAATTTGTTTCTAAGTCATCTACTTCACTGCAAATTAGAATTCCCTGAAAGCTTTAAAATTGATAGCAATACTTAGACCCAACAGGATCTAAGTAAACCAAAATATTGGGCTCAAGGCAGAGTATTGATATCTGTTGTTATGGGTACAGTCACTCTGATCTGCAGGCAAAGCTGCAAACCATTGTTCTGAATGTTCTTGTGGGAAAACAACTAAATATTTAGATGACAGGTATGCTTCGTAAGAGATCTGATGCTTAATAAGTTTGCCAAAGGCATTAATTGTTGCTGCTGTTATTATCAGTTACATTGTTGTTGTATTGGTTGCTGTCCAATTTTTTCTCTTGCTTATGACCTTATATAGCTTATTCCTGTATTTCCTTACCTGTAAAATATGAGTAGTAAAAGTTACAGCCAAAAGTTTCTGTTCAGAATAACGTTATCTGTTAGATGGGTTTTCTGGACAATCAATTCTATTAAATATTTCTGTTTTTTTCTCATAGAAACTTCTACATTAGCTTTCATTAAAAGTGAATTTATAGTATCTCTTATAAAGATGATATTCTAAAGTGGCATAGCCTAATAACATGCCATTAAAGTGGCACAAAACATTTCACAAAACAAGCTCACATCATTACGATGCTATTATTGTGTTCTGTCCAAAACTTGTGTGTTTGTTTTTATCTCATGTAATCTTCCAATCAAATTTGTGAAGTGTGTATATGCATCTGATAGTTAAGGGTAATTGCTCACACAGTAAATGGCAGAATTGAAATCTGAACATAGAAATTTCACACTGAATCACTGCTCATCACAAACATCCTCATAGTCAGAAGAACAACAGCTTGTAAGGCAAAGAGTTGAGGGGAAAGTTAAATGCACTATCTCCCTCTCTGGTTGGCTTTGTGGAGGGCTTGGCAAATCCTCCCCTACAAGAGAGGCTTTGAAAAAGTGCGGGAGCAAGCATTCTCTGTGCTTTTGGGTACGCAGCCATTGAAACAATGTCTGAAAACAGTGCTCTGTGTGACACAGCATTGAAAACTGAGAAACAAATTGCCCACGGGAGTGCCCCGGTCCGTGGACAGGGTCCTGGTCCTGCAGGGTCCTGCAGTCTTACCTTGCTGACTGGACTCAGATGGATGAAGTCATTTAATAGAATTTACAGAAAGAGATGATAGAACTGAACTCCCTTGTTTTAATGCCATCTATGATTTTTCCTGAGGCCTGGTTTTTCTTTTCTTCCTTGGTTAATGAATGTCATGGGGAATATTTTGGGTCAGAGAAATCTGTGGTCTCATGTGAGATTTCTCATGGAACTGGCCTTCCAGAGGCCCAGCATGACTTCCCTTTCACATCACCATGCAAAGTCCCTCTTCATTCGTTCTCACATTTCTCCTTAACTTGAAAGTGTTATTTAGGATAGGAAGACAATATACTATGAATTCTGTCTGATTCAGATATTACCTTTATCTTAACTTCACTGAGGTGGGAGAGATGATCTGTACAGCACTTTTCAAAAGGAAATCAAAGTACTAGTATCAAATGTTCACAGGATGGACGCCCAGACCTATAAAAATAAGAACATTTGAAAATGGATATTGTACTTCTCCACTGTGATGTTTCTGAGTCCTAGAATATTATGATCCATTTCTGCAACTCCTCTTTTGTCGAAAAGTTCTTTGATCCTTGAAACTTCTCTTGGAGGAAGGACAGAATCGCGAGCCTCATTTTGCAGATAAAGGACAGTCAGGTTCTTGGCGGCTGAGTGTCTTTCTGAGGTGATCAAATTTAATCAAGAAAGGAAATACAGTAAATAACAAATGTCTACACCAACAATAGGAATTTATTTTTTAAAGGTAATAAAGCAATTTCTTACTCATCTAACACTTTTTGGTATACTCATTTGATAAAATGGAAAGTACTGATATTCTATCCTCCCATTCCCTTTAAGAGAAAGACCAAGGAACATCTGGCAAGTGTCTGTTCTTCCTTTTGTTCAGAAAAGATGACACATTAGACAAAGTAAGTCATAGCTTCATAACAAGAGGTGAGAATGAGACACTAAGCTGATTCCTCCTCTTCCAGAATTCTCCAGTCTGGCTCCACTTTACCTGCCCTTCATTGAAACCTAGGTACTTGTATTGTATTTTATTGTTTTAATAAATTGAGTTTTTTGTACATTTTAGAAATATATTCTGATCACATTCATTGTGGAGAATCTACTTGTACATGAGATGTTTTGACTCTTATTGTTCCCATTCCTTTGCCCTCTCTTCAACCCCCACCCTCCTATACATAAGCCTTGTTTACATTTTTTCCTTTTTAATATCAAATTTTTTCTTGCCCTTCTTTGCTTTCCCTACCTCTCTTGTGTTTTAAATCTCTCAATTTATTGAAGATGTTAGATTTCAATAGCTATTTTAAACTGTCATAAGCAGCCTTTGAAACATATATCCCAGTCTTGGTTCTTCCATCTCTCATGATAGACCTGAGATGCAATTATGCTCTTGATAGTGTCTCTTTGTAAGGATGATACATGGGCCCTGGTGCCAGATCCATTGGTTCACAATATGCACAGGGGGGAAAGGAAAACTGCACAGTAAATGCAGGAAACAGTTGTTGCTGCTTGTCTGGATTTGGCATGCATGCTATATGCCATTTTCTTTGTGTGAATATTACAGCCTTCCACTTAGACTCTCAGAGTATTCTGAGGATTTTCCATGTGTGATCTCTTCAGCATTCACAATGAACATCTGAGCATGTTAGAATTATTATGCTAACTGTATAGAGAAGGTGATATTTAGAAGTCACGATTGTTACAGGACCCTCTGCATTCTATTCCCAGCTCTGGTACAAACTGACCCTCAGGAAAAGTCAGGAGTTTATGTGCTTCATATTGTTCGTATTCCCATGTATCTTACTTTTAAAGCAAGTTGATGCATTATCTTTCTCTCAAATAGCTTCTGAGATATATGTCAGAAGTGTGTATGAGAGTCATATCCCATTCTGAAAATGTACTAAAAGGACAGGAAACATTTGAAGATTAGTCCTTACAGCTTTTCTTTTATCTGTTTGCCATAAAATATTCACTGAATGTCCTTTACAAGCCAGTTACCACGCCGAGTCATGGGGAAAATAAGAAGAGATATTTTTTAATGTCTCTGTTCCTGCAATCATCTGTGTATAAAACAAAGAAATTTAAGAAAGCTTGTTTTAATTTAAAAACTTAAGTGCTTTAGAGGATAAGAATAATAGGAGCATCCTTACTGGTCATGGGGGGAAAACCAAGTGTATGTACTCTTCTTTGAAGACCAAGATACAAATTGTGTGTGTGTGTGTGTGTGTGTGTGTGTGTGTGTGTGTGTGTGTGTGTTGGGGAAATAAAATAATTCATAGCTAAAAGTATTACATTGCACCAAAATAACCTATTTCTGAAAAGTTGACACATGAATGTGAGAAGGATATTTCACATACATCACACATCAAGAGAGCGAGATAAATGTACCAAGATACTGTCAGATGCCAAAAGCATTAAGGGAAGAAAAATAACTTCCAAGGAAGCAAGAGAGCCAGAGAGGGAATCACTTTGGTCTCTGTATTCATTGATTGTAGTTTTTAAAATTATTTCTGTCTGTTTGATGATTTTTATAGTAATCATTTCCCACAAGTCATAACTTTCCCCTTAGAAACTATCCTTGGAGTGTTTTTGAATGAAATCAAATCTGTTACCTCATTTTCTGCTTTGCTCCTCCCTCCATACTGATTCTGAAATGTTTGGGACTATTCTGCAGTAGCAAAAGAGCCACACAGTCTAACATTCGAACTACTTGGGAAATCAACTGCCTGTAAGGCAGTGATTCAAAGTTGATGTTGCAAGAAGATACCAATATCAAACATTGCTCTTGTACCTATCCCAAAACAAAGTTTTGGGAAGATATGAAACCTACAGCTGCTCTTATCCATCCCCAAGGTATCCCAAGGAATACTCAGTGTTGGTGCACACTGATTGGAACACAGAATCTCCTGTCTGTTAGAGTGTGGAGAATTGGAGTGCTTCAATGAAATATCTGTGTTCCAGGGTAACTATCTTGCTGTCACCTATACAAGTTCTGCCTGAGAGCTAGTGACTCAGGTCCAGTAAAAAGGGAGGGACTCCATTCACTCCTAAAATACTATTTGAATGGAAAACAATGGCTACATCATGTTATACTGCAGCATCTTCTCTTCTGTATAAAAATTTGTTAGAACAAAATATATCTCTAGATAAAATTGCTACATGATAATAATGTAAAAGCTTAATTATGCCTTCAGGAAAATCGGGGTAAATATCTAGAAAGGGAAAGATAGATAATTATGTGGTTTGAAATAGTATCAATTCACTTATTATAAAACTGTGGTTTTCAGATGTTTTTAAGTAAATTGAGTCCAAACAATTCTTACCAAAGTTCTTCTTTCTCTGAATAAATGAGGAATGGATAGTTCAGTTCATTGATTTAATTATTTAAATAAAATGTACCAGAAGTTGACTGGATACTTTTCATGAATACGTGTGATTCAAGGTTTGATTTACGAGGGGAAAAAAAAAAAAAGTTAAAGCTGACAGAACATCATTAACTGTTCTTTTTGTGTAGTGTTTTGCTTAGGGTGAAAGTACTCTGAGTGAAAATCCATGCTTTCTTCAAACCAGATTCTGCAGATGCCACTAAGGATACATTTGTATTTATGAACTTATAAGAAAAATGCTGTAATTTTGTTAATTTGTTTTAGAAAATCATTAGAGTAAGAAAAACACGTAAAAGGGTTACCAGAACTTTATTACCAGCATTATTACCATTAATAATCAGTAGAAAATTTGCTGAAATTTATTTATAGAAGTACTTTTACTTTATTCAGTACAAAGTAGTCTACAAATATATATTCTGGTATATCCTTTCTAAAACTCTGATCATTCCTGAAGTCATTCTTATTTAGGCCTTTTCATGAATCAGATAGATCCACAGGTGGATATTTGTATGGATAAAATATGTGTGTGGATAAGAAATATGAGGAGACAACGGAGAGAAAGGGATGGAAAGAATGGGCTAGATAAGTGAGCAGTTTATGTGAATATTCATGGGCCTTGATGTATATTTTGAAATGTTAACTGTAACCAAGTTTCCTGGGAGGGATAATCTTACAGAGACTTGGTCACACACATCATTTTGAATGATTTGTGAGCTTCTCCCCATGCCATTAAAATTGGGAGCTGGCCCTGCATACAGAAGCTCACCTTTCTGTTGTGGCTAAGCCCCAGCCCTGGGCCGAAGGTCTGCAGAAAATGAAAGGCTGCTCTACACCAAACCCTCTTCTGCCCAGAAGGAAGGACTTTTCTCTCATCCAGCTGACTTGGGCATGGGCCTTAGTGTTTATCCAACACTTGGATTCGACTGGAACATCATTTCTGTGTCTGCTGCAGGTCCCTGGACTTGAATAATACTATACATTTCCCCTTTTCTTAGTCCTCTGGACTCAGGTCAGAAATGTATCATTAGCTTCTGTCATTCAACAGCTGCTAACATCAGATCTGTGGTCTTGTTAAACTTCATTATTATTTGAAGCAATTTTTATAATCTCCATCTTAACTAGCTATATGTGTATCTATCTAATGTATTCTTGGTATCATCTTTCTTTCTATCTGTCCATACATCCAACAAGAATTGCTTCCAGTTCTCTGAAGAACCTTGAGTAATGCACACATAACTACGTAATTCTCCTTAGCGATATAAAACATCAAAGCAAACAATAGAGACATGTAAAACCAAATGTGTAAATATCACAAATATGTAACTTTTTCAGTAAACCTATAAATCCTAGTTTTTCTCAAGATGAAAAGCACTACACACAAGTAATCTCATGTTCTCCTTTCTTCCTTTGTCCATCCCTACTCTGTTTTTTTTATCATTATTATTTAATGAAATCTTTATTGGTACACTCCATATACACATCATGACTGCACTCAGCAATGAGAATTTGTACAAATATGCGACACAACTTAATTCTCATTTTTCCCATAGCCCTACCCACCCTACCACCCCCGCGCCCTATATACATAAACTTTGTTTCCTTTTTTTGTTATAATCCCATTATTTCCCCCCTTGACCCTATTTCGTTTTGAATATTTTCTTTTTCACAATATATAACATACATTCTAGAACTCATTTAAGTGATTGAAGTATATTTTAGCACTTATATTGACATATTGTTCCAAAATTATTAATACCTGACTGAGAAGGAATAAAAGATGGAACTTTGAAACTTACTCCAGATATTCACACATTCTGGATGACTGTTACATCATTAGAAGTTATAAGAGAATAAAAACACTCAGGCATGTTAAAAGACTTTCTCAGGTAACGAAAGGATTAGTGAGAAAGGGGATCAAGGTAGTAAGGGGAATGATCAAAGTACGTTTTATGCATATACAGATATGCCAAAATGAAACTACTAGTCCATATAATTAATATCCACTAATAAAACATTTTTAAAAACTTATTTTACTATGAAAACATTTTTTTAAAGATCATAGAGATCATTCTGAAAAATATGATAGCACAGAGCACTTCTTTTTTTCTTCTTTTTTTTAAATCTTTATTGGTACATTAAATATGCATATCATGATTGCACTCCATAATGGGAATTTGTACCAGTAAAAGACACAACTTAATTCTCATTTTTTTTCCATAGCCCTATCCACCCTACCACCCCCCCATATACATAAAATTTGTTTCCTTACTTTTTTATTACAATCTCAACATTGTCCCCTTTCACCTTATTTTACATTGAGCATTTTCTATTTCACACTATATAACATACAATGCTAGGACTCATTTACATCTTCATTTTCTCATACCAGAGAAAAGATGCGATATGTACCTATGTGTGCCCTATTGATTTCACTTATGAGGATATACTCCAGGTATGTCCATTTAAGTAGAAATGATTCAAACTTATCATTTTTTATGGCAGAGTAGTACTCCATTCTGTAGAAGAACCACAGCTTTTTTATCCAGTCTCCAGTTGATGGACACTTGGATTGTTTCCAAGATGTAGCAATCACTAACTGGGCTGCTAAAAACATGGGTGTACATATGTCACTGTGATAAGAGTCTTTTAATTCTTTTGTGTATATACCTAGCAGTGCAATGGCCTGGTCAAATGGGACCATCAATCCTAGCTTTTTGAGGATTCTCCAAATTGATCTCCACAGGGGTTGTATGAGTCTACAGTCCCACCAACAGTGGAGAAGGGTTCCTTCTTCGCCACAGCCTCACCAACATTTGCTGTTGGCTGATTCAACATTTGCTGCCATAGAATGGCAGCCATTCTATGTGGAGTGAGATGAAATCTCAATGTTGTTTTCATCTGCATCTCTCGAATGACTACTGATGTTGAGCATTTCTTCATATGCTTCTTAGCTGCTCTTACTTCTTCCTCTGAAAAAAATCTGTTCATTTCAGATGCCCATTTTTGAATTGGGTCATTAAATTTGGGTGGGCTGATTTTTTTGAGCTCTTTATATATTCTAGATAATAGCCCTTTATCTGAGGAACAGCTGGTAAAGATTTTTTCCTACATTGTTGGTTGCCTGTTTGCACTGTTGGTGGTTTCCTTTGCTGTGCAGAAGCTTTTTAAAAGAATGAGGTCCCATTTGTTGATTTCCTCAGCCATTTCCTGTGCTATAGAAGTTTTGTTCATGAAGTCTTTTCCTAAGCCAATGTCTTCAAGAGTTTTACCTAACCTGTTTTGCAGTAGGTTTAGAGTGTCTGTTTT
>PVIR01008722.1:0-55647 GCA_004026965.1 Petromus typicus
AAAAAAAAATCAACAAGCCTTCTTGGTAAAAGCTTTCAAGATAGCATGGTACTGACATAGAAATGATGTACAAATTAGTGGGACAGAGTAGACAACCCAGGATAAATCCATATAACTATAGCCAGGTGATTTTTGACAAAGTGTCCAGACATTATTGAAGGAAGGACAATCTCTTCAATAAATGATTCAGGAGAAACTGGTTATCTATATACAGAAAGTCAAACTAGACCCCTGTCTCACAGCATATACAAAAACCAACTCAAAATGGACCAAGATTTGAATGCAATGTCCAAAACTATGAAACTACTAGAAGAAATTTTAGGGGAAGCAATTTAAGACATGGGTATAAGCAGTGACCCTTTGTATGAGATTTCAAAGGCACAAACAGCAAAAGGAAAAATAGGTAAATGAGATAGCGTCAAACCAAGAAACTTCCACACAGAGGTGGAGACGTTCAACAGAATGAAGAGGCAACCTGTAGAATAGGAGAAAACATTTTCAAATTATTTACATGAGAAGGGGTTAATATGCAGAATACATAAGAAACATGCTGTTAAGCAAATGAGCTAGATGCAGAAAGACAAATGCCACATGTTCTGACTTATTTGTGGATGCTAGGCATGTTGATCTCAAATATCAGAGCAGAATAGTGTTTGATAGAGACTAGAAGGGATGGGAGGTTGAAAGGATAACGTTTGGAAATGGTTTCTAAACAGCCTTATATAGGTAAGAGGAGAATAAGAGGAGTTAGGGTTAAGGTCAGGGTTGGTGACTATGGTTTACAATATATATATATATTATGAAGAATTAAGAGTTTGTCACTTTCCCATTATTGGGACACAATACCTGACACCCACAATTTGAAAGAGGAAATTGGTTCTTGGTTTCAGTGCATCGCTGACCGACTGAGAGGCATGAATGTCATGGTAGAGGGAAGGGGAAAAGCTGCCTGTGTCACAGCATCCAGGCAGGGGGACAGGAGGGAGGAGCGAAGGGGAGCTGCAATATTCCAGGTCGTAACCCAGTGACCCACCTCTTTCCCTGAGGTGCACCTCCTAACAGTAGAGTCAGCTTAGGATTTATCAGTCAATTAATCCGTTGATTAATATAGCAACCTGTCACCTTATCATCTTCCAAATACTCGAGGCATTCAGAGGATATTCAGTGAATCTTGTCTTTTCTCCCCTCCAACCCACACCTCATGATCTTCATGTCTGGAGCATTACAGAGTCACGTTAGATGCCAGCCTTGTGTCGCTACCACACCTCGGCAAGCCTGGTTCTGCTTGTGTGAATTAAGGCACCCAAAGCTACTTCCATCACTGTTCAGATGAGAGTGTAAATTCTGCAATTAGTGAAAAGAGGTGGCTGTGTACTCACTCTACAAGAAGGAAGGCAGATTCATAGCAAATGCCAGCACACTAGACACACATGAGAAGTTTACTGAAAGATGTCATAGAAAATGAGCTTTGACTCTACAAGCTGGCTAGAGAGCAACTTGCTTACCTCGAGAAAGTTTTAAAATGTGTATTACTCCAGTGTTGTCCTAGTCAGTTTCCTGTTGCTGGGACAAAATAACCAACAGCCACAGTTTACAGGAGAACTTTCTTTTAGCTCAGTTTCAGTGCGTGGTCAGCTGGTGTCAAGTAGGAAACAGCGTAATGGAAGAACGAACTTACTGTGGAGGAAAGTTGCTCAAACTATGGCAGCCAGGAAGGGGAAAGAGGACAGAGAGAGGGAGGGTTGGAGGGAGTGAGGGAGGGAGGGCACCCTATTAGGGACAAGAATACATCCTTCTATTAATTTGCTCTTTATTTATATTTTGAGTTTCTAACATTGTATGTCTGGTGTATTTCACTTAACATCACAGACTCGTGGTGCTTCCATTTTCCTACAGATGATTCAGGTTTACCTTTCTTAGAAACGGAGATAGAGCTTTTTCAAATAGGAAGAAGATCAAGAGTTGGGGAAGGGAGGAGAAAAAGGAGAGCAAATGTATGAAAAAAGGAATTAAGATTTGTTATAGACATGTACCAACTACGTACAAGGAATATAAATAGTCTGTAGTACGTATAGTTGATATTGTGAAGTAGAAAATATTTAAAGGAAAGAGTGTAAGGGTAAATAATGAGGGGAAAATGGATGTGGTAATAATAAAGAAAAAAGGAAACAAAGATTGTGTATATAGGGGGTGAGGGGATGCAGGGTGGGGGGAAAAGGGAAAAAATGGGAATCAAGTCATGTCATATTCTGGTACAAACTCTTAGTGTTAAATGTGATTATCATGTGTATCATAATGTACCAATAAAGATAATTTAAAATATTTTTAAAAAAAGAAGAAAAAAGGAGACCAAGATGAAGAGGACTGAAAGGAAGAGAATGTACTACATTATGTAATACAAACATGTCCTACTAAAGTGTTACTACTTCTACTAATGATAATAATAATAGAGAATTCACTTTTCCAGGTTATATTCCCAGTGACCTCCCTCCAACCAGCGTGACCTCCTGACAGCATGCTCAGCTATGAACTCATCAATGGATAAGTCCACTGAGGAGTGTAGCATCCCCAACATTTTAGACTTACACCACACAGAAGTCTAGATTTGTCTGATATAAAGGCTGTGCATCGAAGGGCAGTGGCTCCATGCAGTCTACTTGATTTCAGTTGGCTGAGTACTAGGAAGGAAATGTGCAGAGGTGAGCTCCAGGGCCTGGGCCCTCCCTTGGGCTGAGCCACTTGTAGCAGGCCTCAACTGTAAGGATTTCTGCTGGACTACACGTGAGTTTTTAGAATTGATCTGTGTGTTCCTATGAAGCATCCTGGGATTATTTGGGAAAAATTTTCTTCAAATGTGTCCACAGAGCTGAGATTAATTGACCCATCTTTTATTTCTATCCAATAGATACTGTGGGTTTGTTCATTACTCAGTCACTCATTTATTCATTAATTCATTCACTCAGTCCATCAGTATAAAGTATGTGCTAAACTCTGAGGCTAAAAGATGAGTAAGCTCAGGTTTCCCTCAACAGATTTATTATTTAGAATTTTATTTCTGTATTCATGAACTTGGCACTTTTGCTGAGTATAGGTCCGGATTTATAGAATGTATCTCAATTTGAGTTTATTTGATATTGTCTCATGACAACACTAGGGTTGTGGATGTTTGAGAGATGAGGTGCTCTGATATATGAGGTCAGTGTGGCTTATTACTGATGTTGACCTTGACTACATGGTTAGGATGGAATCTGTCCGATTTCTCCATTATCATGTTTTTCTTATTTTCTTTTCATACTTTATTCTTTGGAAGCAAATCAGTAAGTTCAGCCCATACTTGAGGAGGTGGGGAATTAAGCTTCTCTTCCTAGAGACAAGGGAACACCAAAGAACTAGTGGACATATGTTAAAACCATTACAGTAATTAATAAACATATACCAGAAATAGTTGGAGCTTATGCAAACATCTTGTTTCTCCTTAACATTTCATCTTCTAATTTTAATATTTATAACTGGACCTTGCTTCTAGTAGTCATTACTTTTGAGTTCTAATGATATTTAGAAATTTTTCTCATTCATTTTATATTACTGGGAATTCTTCTGAAGGAAAGTTTAGCCCTTTTCTCCTAATTTGTTTATATCAGTATGGATTCATGGATATTTGCTTTATTCTTTGAGCTACAAACTAGTGTTATTTATTTTTTCTTTAGTTATTCCAGCTTTGGCCCTGGGTAGTTCTTTCAGGTTACCTCCGTGTGCTCTGAGGACTTCCTTACTTTATTGCAGTAGGAATTGCAAGCCTATCTTGTATCTTTGCTAGCTCAGCTCTAGAATCAGCCATTTTTCTCAGAGAATCTTGATTCCATTTGTTAGAGAATGGTATTAAAAACCAGTATCAGGGCACTTGGTGTGCATATTTCCACTTCCAAGACTTGAGGAAGAGAAATTATATAGCTATCATTGGAAACTGTATTTCTAGGTTGATTGTTGTGGCAAGAAATAAGGAGATGTTGAACCTTAGAAGTACTTCATTTAATTCTACTAACAACACTCTTTTACTTTTCATTTTGCTTTCATGATAGAGAAGAGAGTCGTACCTTCAAGGACCAAAGGAGTGTGGGATTTCTCCTGGGACTAACAAGAGAGGGAGGTAAGAGAAAGGCTAAGAAGCATCCAGCCACCCTGGGTGTAAATCAGAAGTCTAGAAGCCCCCAGGCACTTTGTGAAGCCCTGGAGAATATTTAAAGTAGTAGTGACTAGCAGTGGCTGACTGGTGAGCAAAAGCCTTCACCTAAGACTTTCACAGAGTTTCATTGTGGCTTGCCAAGTTTTGCAGAGGGAGAAGACTGAGGTTTGATGGGGAGGTCTATTTTAGCCAGGCAACGTGATGCTACGTTCATCGACAACATCTGACTCCACTGGGGCAAGTGTCATTGAGGAGGTTTCTTTGTCCCTCTTCAAACCTGAACTTGTTCTCTAGAAAGAGCTCTTTCTGATTTCTGCTTTTCTACAGAGTAGAAAACATGTGCCTATATGGGAAGCATGATCAGGGGAGCCACTGTGGTTATTAGCTAGCCAAGCACCTATTCTAAGACTCGACGTCTTAGTCATGGAATATAAATAACATATTCCAATCCATTTTGGAGCTCTCAAGGAGGTCTAAAGTTGGGTGGCTTTGCTATTCTGTTGCATTGTGCCAATTGCTTGTTTTTCTGGAATGGGACACCATCGGGTATTGTCACAGTAGAGAGAAGCATTTTCCCCTTCGATCCCCTCCCCCTTCTCTCCTGGCCCTCCCAGTGGTTTTTCTGTGTCCATCACCTCGTCCTTAGTTCACTGCCCTCAGGGGCGCACTCTTTGTGCTGGTGGGAGCCTTCTGTTCTCTCTTGCTCCTTGATACCACTCCTAACGCTGAAGGAGGGTTTGGAAGAAGGGAAAAGAGAAAAAAATACCTTCTAAATTTTAAATTCTTAAACGAAGTATCTGCAAAATCATAAAGTCTTTTGAGGGCCTGTAAAAATTTTGTAGGAGATTAAGCTCAGTGTCCACGTTCTTCAGCCATCTTAGCCTCATATGTATGACATCCAGGAAAAGGAAGATGGAAGGAAAAAAAAACCCATTCTTCCTAGGAATAATATAATACTAATTTGGCTCCTCTGCTTAGGTTGTCTGGGCTGTTGTAACAAAATAGCTTAGACTAATTCATTGACTCATAAATTTATGGCACAGGAGGTAAACAAGCTTCCTTAGGTCTTCTTAGGGTGTGGATCCCATTCATAAGAGTGTAATACTCAAGAGCTAACCAACTCTTAGGGCTCTCATCTCTTAGCACCTACACACTGGGCATTGGATTTTAACATGTGTGTTTTGGGAGACACAAACATGGGCCCTAGCCCTAAAATTCATGATCTTTCGGTGTTCTAGGCATTCTTTGTGCCTAAAATATTATCAGTGATTCTTTAAGGTAGGCACCGTTACTATTCTTATTTTATTAGCAGGGAAACTGAGGCTTAGAGAGATGAAAATAAATTATCCAAGTCATCACAGCTGGTAAGAAATAAAATTTTAAAGCCAGGCCAATCCAAGTCCAGATTCTGTGCCATGTTTTAATACAAAGACATAGAGTCCAATAACACCAGGTAATACATTTAGTAACATATGTGTTTAGGATAGATGAGGGCTTTCAATATAAAATATCTCTGAAAAGATTGTGAATGAGTGGCCATCACTGCAGAAGGGAGACACATTTGAGAAAGTGATGGCTGAGTGGCACTAAGTGACAGAGCCAAGGCCTGGTGGGGAGGGAGCCTTGCTGCCTGTAGACATGGCCTTGCGTCCTGTGCTGCTGGCCTGTGGTCCCTCTGCTCCCTTCCCTCCCTTACAGTGCACAGCAGCTGTTCCCTGCAGCTGCTTCTCAACTCTCCAATGATGCATAGTCTTCTACATAATTTAGAAACTTGTTTGATGTTGCATGATTTGCTGGGTTTATAATCCAAAAGGCACCTTGGGGAAATTTCTTATAAGTGGGGACTTTCAGTCTGGGGCCAAGTAGTTTTATCCTCATCCAGGGTTCCTTGGTTGACAGCATATATCTATGCGGGTCCAAGCTGTCCTGGACAATTTGGTTTTTAATGCAAATGTCCAGTGAGTCCATTTCTGTTGTCTACTAGAAATGTCTCACCATTACCATGAGTTCTTTTGATAAA
This sequence comes from Petromus typicus, assembly GCA_004026965.1. Lineage (NCBI taxonomy): Eukaryota > Metazoa > Chordata > Mammalia > Rodentia > Petromuridae > Petromus > Petromus typicus. The sequence continues at coordinate 6,204 of PVIR01008722.1, forward strand.
TGGTAGAATTTAATTCTTTTTTCTTCTTTAGTTTTCTCTGAGCCTGCATAGGAATGATTTATTGACATTTTAGTTACATGGATGGTATCAAAGATTTTAAATTTGTTATAGCTAGAAAAAGTTGGTTCTTTTTTAACCAGCCAGAAGAGCTGAGGCATTTCCCTTCTACAATTCTAGTTTTTGTTCAAGTATCTACTCTTGGGATATGCATCAGTCTAAACTTATGTGACTTAAAAATGTTTGAACATCATTGGTTAAATTCTACAAGGTGACAGGGCTCAGGGTTCTTTCTTAGGTTATCCGATAAGACTCAATTTAAACACAGTTGATGCTGGAGTCATGTGAGGGGTCTAGTGGGCAGAATACCACAGGAATTCTTCACTTTCATTTGGGACCTCACTCTGGGGGGATGGCCTCTCTGGGGCTTCACATGCAGGCACGGGATATTAGCCCCGCTGCACCATGGATGGCTTCCCTGGAGTACAAACTGCAATGCGCAGAGGTTGCTTATGATTCCATAACTTTGAAAGTTACACTCTCTTGGTTGTACTTTCTCTGTAAAAAGAGAATACTTGAGGTCCTGAATACTAGGAAGTGTGATTCACTGGTAAGGCTCTTTTTGAAAGGTTGTTTCCTCAGCATCATTGGTCATTTGAGAGATGCAAATGAAAACAACACTGAAGTTTCATCTCACTCCACGAAGAATGGCTGCTACATCAGAATTAGCCAGCAACAAATGTTGGCGAGGCTTGTGGAGAAATAGGAACTCTTCTTGACTCTTGGTGGGAGTTTAGACTCTTACAACCTCTGTGGAAATCAGCATGGGGATCCTTCAAAAAGCTAGGATTGGAGGTTCCATTTGACCTGGCCATTGTTCTGCTAGGTATATACACAAAAAAATTAAAAGATTCATATCACAGTGACATATGTGCACTCATGTTTATAGCAGCTCAGTTTGTGATTGCTAAATCTTGGAAACAACCAAAGCATCCATCATGTGGAGACTGGATAAAGAAGATGTGATTCTTTTATAGAATGGAATATTATTCTGCTATTAGAAATGATAAGATTGAGTCATTCATACTCAAATGGATGTACTTTGAGGACATCCTCATAAGTGAAATAAATAGGTCACAGATGTGTAAATATTGTATCTTTTCTCTGGTATAAGAAAATGAAGCTGTAAATGAGTTGATATTGTGAAATAGAAAATGTTTAAAAGGAAAGAGGGTGTAGGGGTAAATAACAAGGGGAAAAAGAATGTGATAGTAATAAAAAAGGAAACAAAGCTTATGTATAGAGGGGATGGGGGGGTTCCAGGGTGGGTGGGGGAAGGGAAAAATGAGAATCAAATCATGTCATATTCTGGTACAAACTCTCAATGTTGAATGTGATGATGTGTATTCATAATGTACCAATAAAGATTTGAATTTTTGGGCCGGGGAGTTAGCTCAGTGGTTCCGGCGCCTGTCTTGCAAGCGCAAGGGCCCGGGTTCGATTCCCCGGTAACCACATAACAATACTGGGTGTGGAGACCCACACCCAGCAGCAACCAGTACCACATACCACAGTGCCGGGAGTGGTGGCTCACACCTGTAATCCCAGCACTCGGGAGGCAGAGGCAGGAGGATTGCTGTGATGTGAGTTTGAGGCTGAGCTCAGGGCCAGCCTGAACCACAAAGCAAAACCCTGTCTCAAAAAGCCTTAAAAAAAAAAAAAAAAATTTTGAATTTTTTTTTAAAAAAAGAAAGGTAGTTTCCTTAGTTTGCCCTCTTTATAATAATTCATGTCCTTCTACATGCAAAATAAACTCACTCCTTCCTGTAAGACTCTATTTGCCCCCAAAAGCTAGTCTTTGACACCGAGCTTGTTGCAGTGGTTATCTGCTGTTATGTAAGAAGCATGTAAAAACTTAATGGCTTAGGAACAGCTACTATTTTATTATTATGATTCTGTGGGCTATTTGGGCCTCGCTGGGTGCTGTGTGTGTGTGTAATGTTGTGCTCCTTATGATGTTGGCTCCGGTTGTAGTCGTAGAGAGCTTGGCTGAACTGGAGGTTCAAGTAAAGTCACTATCAGACTACAGGTGATACTTGCAGTCCAGGCCTTTAACAAGGGCTGAAAAGTACCTATAGTATTTGCTTCTTAGGTGGCTTGTGGGTGGCTTAAATCTTCTTGGTGAATCAGAGTCGGGTTAGTCTCAGCCAGTGATCATATGGCTCCTGTGATATTTTCTTCCTACTGACACTTTATGATTTGGTTGGGTTACAGGAAACTAGAAAGGTGAATACTTACAGAGTCTCATAACCTCTTAGCTCCCACTAGCTTCTTTAGTGACCTCCAGTGGCTACATTGTCTCTGTCTCATGTGTTATCCATTCACAATGGGCAAGGCCAAGAAGATCTGGTGGAAGACGTACGTTCTCAGAGAAAACTCATTAACGCTCAGCCCTCACCCTGACAGACCAGCACCATCACTAGTCTCCTCAGATACATCCAGTATCTCTCTTTGTATATTGCTTGCCTCTGGCTGTAAGCTCATGCTTAGCCTTGAAGGGCCCCTTGCTGGATAGAGTAAGAACTTAAAATAGAAACAGTTGCTTATTCTACCAAGCCAATTGTCACTTAAGGGAGAAAAGACAAATTTACAAATAACTTGACTATGTTGTGGGAATGATGTGGTCTCTAAGAAAGGTGTAAACGGTGTGTGATAGGAGGTCAGAGAACAGAAATGCCACCTCTGTGTCTTGTCTCTGATGCTCTTAGGCTCTGGACAAATTGTACATTTCACACTCTTGTTTCCCCACATGGATAATGAGGAAAACATACCTTCTTTTTCAAGTCTGCCCAGGGAGTAATGAGAGTCTGTGGAAAGTTGTCTGTAAAGGCATCGGGATTTTGTTTCTGTAGAGTCCAACACCTCTTTAACCTTACAAGTGCAAGTGGTGTGGAGGGCAAGTGAAGCGGTGAAGACGCTTTTGTGCACGCGTGTGTGCGTGCAGGCACGTGCACGTGTGAGTCCTGTGTGTAGCTGTCATCCTCCGAAGGAGGCCTCTGGGGGTCATAAAAGGAAGGGCTGCAGGGACCACCGATTTCTTTTTTCCATCTGTGATTGCTGGGGCTCCGTGCTTCTCATTGCGAAGGGTATCAGCAAACTCCTCAGCCTTGGGGTGCAGCCGCCTTTACTTCATATTTGCATGTGTTGCGAGACCAGCCGGGAAGCTGTATGACTGCCCAGAAGTGGAACTTGTGATGCTGTCCAGAAATGAAATCACTGCTTAATGAGAATCGGTGAGATAAGGTCCACAGATGGACCATTCTGAGGGATATGTTTGAACTACAGCATTCCATTCATTTTATAATACACCTTACTGTGGGCTTAAATTGCATTCTTGGAAAATTTAGCCCAGCATGACTAGTTTTTCTTATAATAGCATCACTAACATAATGTTGTGTTCTATAAGCCTGTTGCATAAAAGGTTATTGTGTAATTTTTATCATTATAAACCCCAAGTGCTTTGGGAACTTTCCATCAAAATAGTGCGAAGTTGATATTTCATACATAGTTCTATTTCAGGGTAAGTTTGTTCTATTTGTTTGCTTGTTTTTCTATTTATTTATTGAGATACAGTCTTTCTATATCATTCAAGCTGGTCTTGCATTAATTATGTAGCCCAGACTGGCCTTGAGCTTACAGGGACTTTCTTGCTTCAGTCTCCTGAAGGCTGGGGTCACAGTATGTGCCACCACACTCACCTGGCTCAAAGTGTGAAGAAACTGTAGCTATAGATACTGTGCTTCCTTTTGTCCTTTGGAGTTTGTCTTCTGTGTTGTATAGAAGCTATTTTTAAAGTTAGTTTCTAGAAGGATACACAGGTAGTGTTTTCTTTTAGTTTTTTATCTGTGGCCAATACATTGGGAGTTTCTCCCTACCTTTGATCTATGTTGTGTATTGGACCAAGGCTTGGGTTTAGAGTTATACAAGGTAGGATCTGAATCCCTCCCTTCTCAATATAAGCTCTGATCAGGAACAATTTTCATGTTGTTTTCAAGCAGTAATTTTTATACAGTGGAAAAAATTGTAGATAAGATGGGACCGACCAAGGACACAGTGACTGTGTAACAGTTGATCCCAGCTATTATCTTTAGTATCAATAAGAATGACATAGTTTCTGACTTTGGCCTTAAATTCAACTAGATCTTTGGCAATATCACTTGATCCTCTAACTCCTGAATTTTTAGAGCTGCCATTCTTATCTTAAGAACCATTGTGAACAGCTCATTTCAGGTGTATGAGGTTTCTGCGCCCAGTGGAAAACCAGAAAATGATTTGCAGCTATATTTCAGAAAAGATTGCTGGTTGACATGTACATTTATAGCTCTCATTTCCAACAATGAAAAGTAGCTTGCCATTCATAAGATGCCGTGTGACAAGCAGGTAGATAGTAACAAGCAACACCTGAAAGTGCAGTTCTGTGTGCGCATCCTGCCTCCTCATGCCATTGCATGTGATCTCAGGCTGTCTGTGTTATAGTCAAAAGAACACCGGATAGCAGTACCAAGGCCACCCAGGAGAGACCCTATTGGAACAAACCATTGAGTATCTGGAAAGGAGAGGAAAAGCTTTCTAGGAATTTCTAATCACAGAGAATTTAGACTGAAGGAATTTGTCATGCTGTTTCGTGAAGAGGTTTATAATTTTATACTGGGTTAAAAAAATTGGTTTTGAGAAGTGGCTCCTCCGAGTGAAACGTTTCTAGGCTCCCTCACGCTTTGTTTTTGCCCGGGGCAGTATTTTTTGTTTGCCAAGACCAGCTGCTTCCTCGCTGGCCAGGTTTCCGTTTAGCAGTGCAGGGCTGCATCTCTGATGTTGGGGAATTTGCCCCTCTGAGCGTAGACAGGGCAGCTGCGTGTCCCCAGGCTGGGCAAGGCGGGGAGCTGCCCTGGGGCCTGGACGGATGCTTCTCTCTGTTGCTCTTGCCCCACCATCTCCTCTCAGATCTTTAGCAGATGTGACCTCTTGCTAACCCTGCCTGAGCTCCTCAGCTCTGCCGCCTCTGGGAGCCTGGCCTAGAGACAAAGGGGGCTGCTTCAGCATTCAATGCTAGCTATTTTTTTTTAACCCACACTGTCTCCAGGAACAGCTATAATCATAATAGACCTTCCAATGATTTAATCTTTTCCTATCTGCTAAGCACACAAACAAGTCCCAGACTACGTCCAGAAGAGAACACACATATTTTTAAACTTTAGTAAAAAACGTACCATGACACCCCCCAGTCTTCATTCATCTGTTGTGGGCGGTGCTCCATGATTGACAGGGCAGAGTGCAAAACCTGGCTGCTCTGAAAGCCTTGCTCTGAACAATGTGAGTAAACCTGCTCCTCTACCCATGAAGGGCTCCTGGTCATGGAGACGTTTCTATGGGCTGGACTGTGTCACCAAAACCTCAGAGTTTTCTCTTACTTGGAACTTGAGTTGCTAAAGGTGTAGTTAGTTGAGGTCATTCTAGAATACGGTGACCTTGGCTATGGCATGAATGTGAATTGTCCCTCAAGGATTCATGTGGTAGGAGGTTGGTCCTCAGTGTGGAGATGTCAAGAAGTGATGGCACTTTTAAGTGGTGGAGTCTAGGGTAGGGTGCCTAGGTCACTGAGGCACTGCCCTCAGAAGGAATGGATGTAGTTTTCATGGTATATTAATTCTTATGGCAGGACTGTTATGAAAAACAGCAAGATTGGCCAACTCTTTGCTTTGGCTTCCGGTGGCCATCTGACCTTTTCTTCTAACCCATGTTTCCACTGTGATGCCATCCACTCTGTGACATAGCCAGGGGTACCTGTGAGAGGTGGCTCTATGCTGTTTGGACTTTCAACCTCGGAGGCTGTGAGATCAGTAGTTTTTTTTCCTCTATAAAGGATTTAGTCTCTAGTATTTTGTTATAGTAATGGAAAAATAAATTAGCAATGCCTCTAGTCCTACATGATTCATGTCCTTCGAAAAGATGGCAATTTGGAGACACATACATGAGAAACACACGAGGGACTCTCGGAACTACAAGACAGTCCAGGAACAGATCCCCTCTTTGTACCTTCAGAGGGAGTCAGGCTCTGCAGATACTTTGACCTAGAACTTCTGGCTTTCACTACCAGGAGACAATAAGTTTCTGTCTTCTTAGCTACCCATTTTGTGACACATTGTTATGGAAACCTAGTAAATGGATACAAACATGGAGTACATGCCCACCATTTTTATTGGGGAGAACTATCTGCTTCCCATGGGCTGAGATGCGCCATCTTGACAGACTGCAAGGCTCCACTCTGTTGACACTCACCTCAGAACTGAGGCCGTCTTCAGGACTGCTTACCTAAGGAGATCCCGGTGCCTTCTCTCCCAGAGTCCTGTCTTCCTTCCTCATCGATGTTTGCTGCTACTCGGCACTAACGTGCTTACTTTGGTGGGTTTTCCTTGTCTGTTTTACTCAGCAGAGCTTGTTCCAGAAGGCTCCCATCTGTTCACTTCTCTACTCCATACCTAGTAAGTGCCTGAGGAAATATTTGTTACAAGAAGAAACAAATTAGAAGGTAAAGTCTAACTCGGGAATGTACACTTTTGAATGTAGTCAGAGCTGTGCTTCTGGACTCATGGGTACCCCAATTTTCTCTCTCCCTCTGTCTGAGGCCTAAGAGAAGGCGCTTGACTTGTTTCCTGGCTGCTAACCCTGTGGGGCCGGAGGCTTCCTTTGATTTCCATCTTGGGTTTGTCTCTGAGCTGCGGAGAAGAATGTCAGTCTTCCTGGTCTCCTGGGAGGGAAAGCAGTAGCAGGGAACTAGACTTTCAAGGGAGCCTGAGATTGGACCTCAGCACGGGTGGCCAGGGAAGAATGGGGTGCCCCTATGTCTGCCTCTTAAGAGGAAGGCACTGTGAGTCCCTGAATCTGTGGAGGTGAGAGGAGGAAATGGTGCACTGTGAAAGCCCTGAGAACCTTCAGGCAAAGTGTAAAGGGCCTCAGAAACACAATTTGGTCCTGGGATGATAATGCAGCTGTTTTTGTGCTCAGTAGCTGGTGACAGCCAGAGGGGCTGCATGGACATGATAGGCAGTGGGTGGAGAGGGCCCGAGGAAATAGTTAAGATAGACAGTGCTGGGATAAAGTCCTTGGCAATGAGAGTAGACAGCGAGGGGCTCATACGTAACAGTTCATCTTTTTTGGCTGGTTATTTAAACTCTATGCATGATTTATACTTCAAGGAATTCAGAAGAATGACTGACCAAAGGTAAGGGGTGGTGAAGAATGACCTAAGAATGGCAGCATGAATGATAAGGAAGTAGACTGGGGCTCCTATCTTAGGCAGGAAGGGCTGGGAGGAGACAGTCTTTCTGAGCAGACAGTGATGGGTCTGGTTTTGTATTTGTCACTCTTGAGGTGATGAAAGGACATACAAATAGAAGAATCAACTAGACTACTATAAACATATTACTCAGAGAATTCCTATCTTTGGTAGGCAAGGTACCTGGAAAAACAAATCTATGTGATTAGAAAATAAACTTGAGCTCCTTAATTTGGAGCTAAAGACATTGTTTGCTTCTTCTGGCTTTTCTGTGGAATATTTTAGTTTCTGAGCTATTGTGATTTTTTGATGATCACAAACAGGCACATGCACACACTCATAAACACATAGAAATGCAGGAAAACTATTTTCTGCAGTGGTATCCAGAGATATTTAGGTATCTTGGAGCTCCAGCAAACTGCTCCAGGTTTGGCTTCCCTCTACCTGGGGAAAGCCCTTGTTTGCCTGTCTCCATTCCTTCCATGCAGCCGCCCACTGTGCTCACCGGTGGGCACTTATGTGTGCCCCTGTAATCCATCACTTGTGTCTTGAGTTGCGGCAATGTGTCCTGGAAGGACTTAGTCTTTTGCTGTGACAGATTGCTACTCTACAGAGTCCCACCAAGTGCCTTTTCTTCTCTCTGCCTTCATTCCAAGAGCAGCTTTTAGTGTCCTCTTTGGAAAACCACGTGAAACAATGTGAGACATCCGGGGCCAGAGCTCAGCAAAGGAGCACCATGTTAGGACGTCAAGGCAGAATAAAGACATTATGGCCATGAGAAGCTTCCAAGGTAGCTGAGGTATAAACATGTCTAATTGGCAAGTGCATCCTCCTTACATACTCAGAAGAGAAGAAGTATTGATTTATGACTCCCATCCAGCATGTTTTTTCATAGCATCCAACACAAGTTTTATTTTTATTTTCTGTAGGTCTGTGCCACCTCTAGGAGATGGGGGATTTTCAGCAACAGTTAAACCCTTTTGGCTTTCATTAGACTGGAGAAAAAAATGATTTTCTTTTCTTCTGTTTCCAAGACTTTATAAACATAGATCATTAAAAAAATGATGAGTAAAATATTCAGAAAGAAAATACAGATGAATGAATGAAGGTTATCCTCTTCTCCCTCCACCCCAAATTCTCCTCCTCTCTGGAGCTTTCCAAACATTTTTCTTCTACATATTTAAGGGCATTCATGAAGTTCTCTGCCAGGATGTCACATGAGTAGACATATCGTTCAGGTGCTGTTTCCTCAGGGAAGACTTCCTTGATGATGTCATCTAAACTAACACATCTCCCACCCACCTTGTGCCATGTTGGATTTCCTCCACATTTATTATTGTTGGAAATAAGCGAAATAATGCTCCCTACTCTAGTAAGATGGCCATGTTCTAATCCGTGAAGCCTGTGAATATGTCATCTTCCATGGATGAGGGAAAATAAATATGTACCTAGAGGCCTGGAGATAATTTTACAGATTATTCTAGTGGATCTGCACTAATCACATGAGTCCTTAACAGTAGTGAGCCTTCCTGGGCTGGGACAGAGACAAAGGATCAGAGATTCAGGTTATGAGAAAGACTCGAGGGTCTGTTGCTGGCTCTGAGAATGGACAGGTTTGCTGGGTGAAATAGGTGGCCTCAAGAAGCCAAGAGTGGCCCGTGATAGACAACAAGGGAATGGGGATCTCAGTCCCAAAAGAAAACAGAACTGGATTCAGGTAATAGCTCAAATGACCAAAGAAATAGCCTTTTCCCTCCAGTCTCTAGAAGGGAACACAGCCCTTCCTGTGTGAGGCTTGAGTGGGACAACTGGATAAACAAAACTGTGAAATAACAAATGTGTGTTGAAGAAGCCAGTAAATATGTAGTAATTCCTTATGGCAACAATGGAAAAGCAGTACATCTTGCAAATTATTTTGTTTTTCCATTGATCTGTTTGTTCATTTCTGTATTTGATAGACTATGAAGCTCAAGACAGAGACTTTATGTATTTGGCCCACCACTTTGCCTGTATCTCCTGTTCCCAGAATGTCATAGGTGTTAATTTTGCTATCATTGAGTGAATATATGAATATATAGTATATGTCTTTTAATATATGGTATTAGATAAACATTTTATATGCATGCATAATATACACATACACTTTCACATTTCTTTCTTTCTATTCTTTTCTGTTGATCTAAAGGCATACTTTTTCACAAATACCACACCAGTTTAATTTACCTTACTACATTGTTGATTTAACATTTGGAAGTACAAGTAAAAGTAATCAGTTTTTCTTTTAATTTTCTCAGATTTTTAAAAGAGAACTTTTGTCATTTATATTAAATTTGCAATCATTGTGTCAAGTTCATTGTCATCTTTTTAATAAGTCAATTAATTTGGGAAGAGCTGTGTATATAATATACTGATCTTTTAGTTATTGTAATTATTTTTAAGATTGTAACTATTTATTATAAGATTTAAGTTTAGCATTTTACTGTCATTATGATACAATATTTCATGTTTTTGTTTGTTTGTTTGTTGATATTGAGGGTTGAACTCAGGGCCTTCACATAAAGCTGTCTTTGTAGCCCTTTTTGATTTTATTTTGAGACAAGATCTCACTGAATAACTAGGTTGTGCAAGGTAAGGTGTGGTCCACCTTATCTTAGCTTTCCAGAATGCTAGGATCATAGGCATGTGCTGTCCCACCCAGTTTGTCATGATGAGATCTTTTATTTATTAAATTTTATACAGAGACATTGCTAATCAATGAAGATGCCTATTGTTTTTGTGCATTGCTGATCTTATTTATTGTTTATTTATTAGTTACAACAGTTTTCCAACTGATTCTTTCAGATTCCTAGGTAGAAAATCACATCACATAAAATTAGCTTCATCTCTTTTTCCTTTCTCCTGTCTCCTTTCTGTTCTGTGACCTCTTGTCTAGGTCACGAACACTGATATAATGGCCACAGTGGGTGGTAGGATTTCTTATCCTTTCCTTGAATTAGGTGGAAGATCTTTTCTTCCTCCTACTTAACTCCTTTTGGTCATGTACAAATAGATTTTGAGATTGACTATGATTTACTAAGTGAGGTGCCCTTTCTGACACATAAATGGGAACATGTGCAGAGAAATAGACCTGAAAAGCATGTGTTCTTCTATAGATGATATGAAGACAAAGAGGGAAGAAGAGTAGAAGGATAAATGTAAGGAAAAGAGTATAGGAAAGAAGAGATAAGAGAGGGAAAATATTGAAGTGAAACAGGAGAGGGTGCAGTGGTAGAAATGGTGGCTGGACTGCTTCTTGACTTTAGGGTAGAGGAAAGGCCATGTTTAGCAGGAAGAAGAAACAAACTACAAGATACTAGTTAGGGTTAAAGTTTAGATCTAAAGAGTCCTGTAAGAAGCTTACATGTTGAGAAGTAAGGCTGTAGGAAGTGTTCAGATCATGAGGGCTCTGGTGTCCATGATTCAATCATTCTTGAGTGATGATGGAACTTAGGATGTAGGACCCAGATGGCTCACAAGGAGTTGGAGTGGGTTGTAAAGCTATGACCTTGGGAATTATATTTTATTTTGGCACTCTGATTCCTGGCTGTCATGAATTAAGATGCTTTCCTTTGTGACACTGTTCTCTGATGATGCTCCTGCCTTACTAGAGCTTAAAAGCAATGGAGCCACCAGACCATATCCAGACACCCTGGAATCATGAGCTGTAATAAACTTTTCCTTCTTTAAATTGCTGTTCTCAGGTGTTTTGTCACAGTGATGAGAGAGTTGACTGACACAGTAAGAAAGGTGATGGTGATCACCTTTGTGGCATTTGAACTGAGATGGGAAGGATGGAGCCTCAACAGCAAAGCTTTCCCCAAATGCTACCTGCCAGAAGTCCTGGGCCCATTTGAGCGATGCCAGTGTGGTAATCAGAGCACACTTGGTATTGTTGCTCTGGTACGAATGGGTGGGTATGACATTCTCAGCTGAGGGCTTGAAACTGGTTGTGTGAGGTTAGCAGCAGGAACAGTCAAGCACTCATCAGCACTTTTTCCTTTGCAGCATCTCTCGGGCATCACAGCCCCTGCCAGCCTTCTATACACATGTTAAAGGAAGATTTAGAATATTCTGCCAATTTTCAACTGTCATCAGGGTAGTATGTTCTTCGAAGAAAAGATAAAGATTGTCTTATGTAAATATAACAGTGACCACACTTCAATTTTTCTCAGCATCTCCGGCCCACATGAATAATTAGCTCATGAGTAACCAGTGCACAAGTGTCAGACTGTGAAGGCTGAGTATTTGCAGGTTTAAATTATGTTAAGGGACTTTCCTTCAGAATCAGATTTCTTTCCTACTTAAAACCATTTAGTGCTTAAATTAGAGTATATTTAAAATGTCAAGTTATCTTTTCTTTTTCTCTCCTTCTCAAATGAATCTCTATCCAAATGCTCTTCTCTTGAGCTGTTCCTCTCCTCTGTAGCCTGTTATTGTAGTGCTGATGTTACTGCTGAGGTCACCTGCCTTCCTATGCAGCAAGGTGTTCAAGGACAGATGTTGTGTCTTTTCCCCTTTTCTCACATTCTTAATATGGTGCCTGTAATACAGAAGGGGATCATCAAACTTATTTGGTACATTGTAATTGAATTAAGTGGGAAAGATAGCTCATTTAGATATTTTAAGGAATAGTCTTAAGGCAGTGGTCAGAAGGAATTCATTATGGCAGATATGAGAACGGAGAAAAAAAGTTCTTCCAGAAGTATTTTATTAGCTCTGCATAAAAGAGTGTTTACTCCCCTAGTTACAGAGATATTGATCCTTGTCTATTTTATTGCCATGGAGTATGGTATCATCATCACCATCATCATCATCCTCATCCTCGTCATCACCAACATTGTCATAATCATTATTATCCCCAGACAGCACTTTTGAATGCACACATACTCAAAAATGTTCTTTATTTTCCTTATTATTTCTGTCTTAATCACTTTCTCATTGCTGGGTGACAAAACCTGAAATCCATAACATAAAAGAGGAGGTATTTATTTTAGATAGCATTTCCAGCCCATAGTCAGCTGACTCCAAGGCAGGAAGGGCATGTTCTGAGAGTCTGGCTGAAGAAGGGTGTTCATGTCACGGTGTCCACGAAGCCGAGAATGAAGGGAAGAGTCGGGGATGGAGATAAGTGCTTGAGGGTCATGTCTCCAGTGACTTGGCTCCAACCAGTCCCCAGCTTCTAACAGCACATTTAATACAACACATCCATGATCCAATCACTGTCCAGACACATGAAGCTTTTAGAGACTGTTTTGATCTCAAACACAACAATTTCCATGCAGTGTTCAGTAGAAAGGCATAAGTCATTTCTGGGCTCTGTGTGTTGGGATGATTCTTCTTGCGGTGCAGAGCTGAGCGGGTCCTCTCTTTGCCAGCAGCTCCTTGTGTGCAGGGACTTCTCCAGTTGAAGAGTGGAGAGTTTGCAAGAGGTCAGAGGTCACTGTGTGATTTCTCTTATGTGAGACACCCAAAATACCAGTAATTTTAACAGTAAACTAAAGAGATGAGAGGAAGCAAGGAAGTAGATTTTATGCAGATAGGAAGGAAATTGGGGGTCGATCAAGAGGGGAGGAAGATGTGAAAACAAATAAGATGTGGTCTAATTCCTCATGGACACAATTATGTATCTTAAACATATAAGTACCAGGTTTAAAATTAGAGGCCAGAGGTCATCTGCCTACAACAAAAAATTTCTCCTGGCCTCCTTGGGAAGGAAAAAAGGGACTCTCCCTTCACATCTGGGAGAATTTCCACTCACTTTTAGGCCCTTTTAGGTCCTGATCTGGCTGGTTTCTTTACAGGGCCTGGGGATCTTCAGAACAGATATGTACTGCAAGCCCTGAGCCTTTGCTTGATCCTAACTATTCCTCCTTGTTCTGCAGAGAGCTCTTGGGTGGATGTAGAGCAGAAAATACTGCTGGCTTTTTTTATTGGAAAAAATTAAGTAATTAATATTTGTAAAGAAAACATAATATCCTAAAAGATACACTTTAGATTTAGAAAAACTGGATTTGAAGAAAGCTACTTTACAAACAGACATGATTCAGTTCTATTTTACAAGGGAGGATATTGGAACCTAAAGTTGACAAAGTTGTAGAATTCAAACTAAAACTTAGATGTTCCTAGTCCAGTGCTTATTTGGTTGTAGACTGAAAACAAATTAAATAGTTCAATCAATTATTAAAATCATTTTATTTAATAAATTTATTTACAACTTTTTAAAAAAGCAAAGACTGATTTGTACTTAAAATCCAGAAACAAACACAAGGTTTTCAACATAGAGTTTTGTGGAATCTGCTATTTTACTTGACTACATTAGTTGTACTTTTCTAGAAGCAAGGACACTGGGTCAAAATGTAAAAGCAGATTATGATCCGAATATGCAATTTTTGAAAATGTGGCAGCAGAAAGTAGAGGACATTGGCCAAGTGAGATTCAAGACCAAATGTCTCTCAGCTTTCTCTGGAGTTAGCAAATCTCTCTCAACTTTGGCAACTTGTATGTAAAATGTTTTCTTTACCCTATAGGATCATGAAGATACTCATAAGGAAAAGACATCAGAAAGGGTTAAAGCACACTTTCTCTGTAGAATGGAATCTATCTCTCTGTCCACAGCTATTAGCTGAAGATGTAGCTAAAGTCCTGCTGGCTCCTTGGTCACTCTACTGGAATGCAGTGTAGTGGGAGGAAGTTAGATCATTGGAGTATGCCCTTGAAAAGGTACTGGTGCTCTGACTCCTTCCTTTTCCCTCTGTGTCTCTGCAGCCATGAGGTGAGCAGTTTTCCCTGGCCCCACACTCCTGCTATGGTGCCACAAGCCCAAAAGCAATGCTGCCAATGACCATGGAATGAAACCTCTGATACAATGAACCAAAATAAGCTTTTCCTCTTTGTGAGTTGGTTTTCTTAGATATTTTGTATCTGCATCAGAAAGATTAGTAGCAATATACATACCATATATATATATATATATATATATATATATATATATATATATATATATACTGGAGTATATATATATACTGGAGAGATGAGCCTCTCAAATGCTGCTAACTTTGATGAGTTACTGGGGACAAGGTTGTAAAGGAAAGCTGTGGGTTCCAGGGCTCATCTCCTTGGCCCTCATGACACACACCTACCTGTAGCCATGAGTGAAAGCTGATTCACTCTCTTCTGAAGCCTAAAATACTCAACTTTACTTCCAAGCACTTGCTCTGTCAAATTTTAGAAATCTTTCAATTTTATAGCATCAACAATTACTTAAATTTGCTTTAAAGGATTTCAGAAGCTTCAGTCTTTTACATTTGGGAGAGTTCAAGGGAGATTGTTTTGTTTACATTTTCTCAAATAGGGAAGGTGTTCTATGGATCTGGACTAACTCACTCTGTCTAAATCGAGTTATTGAGAGTGACAAGGGTTGGGTCCAATAAAAGGCCAAGGAAGAAGAGCCATTGGCAGCCTAACAGAGGAACAGCCAATGTCAGCAGAAGAACATGGAGGCATCTGTTCAGCCGCTGGCCTTCTGCGTTAGGTGACTGTGCCACTCATCCAAACTAGGAAAAGGAAATTTTGAGGCAACAGGTGATTGATCCAGGAAACACACCTCTCATTTTATCATTCAAGGAGTCAACCCTTTAGCACCTTCCTGTCAACATAGGGGCCACTGCGTTTAGTTTTATGACACGTTTCCTTCCATATATGCCTCAAGTCCAGTAGAAGAGACAGGTAAATGGCCTTAGCTAGCCACACAACTTTTTCTTGTTTTTGTGCTTTATTTTGTTGTTGTTGTTTCCATTTCTGACAGTTCTGACAACCCTTCACATAAATCAACAGTAAAAATCTCCCACGTTAGTGGGCAGTGAAAGGACTAAATCATGTTTGCCAAAGTCAGATATGTTTCTCCATCTCTGATGTTATATTACTTCTTTTTAGCTCTTTCTTTGGCAAGGCAAAGATATCTATATTAGGCAAATGACAAATGAACTGCACCCTAATCCTCTTGTTAATACAGCTGGTGCTCTTCCAAAATCATACACTACTGCTGACAAATCACTGTAATAATCACAAGCCTAAGCTTTAATTTCTTGTACAATTTTTACAAAGCATTCATTTTTCAACAATAAAATGGACAAAATTGAATGTTTTGGGCTTGTAATGTTTCCTTAGTTGGGGTGTGAAGTGGATTGTTAGGAGCCTTAGTTCTATTGCTTTCACTAAGGCATGGCCCTGAGAAACAGTTTCTCTATGGCCTCCTGCCTCAGTTTCCTCATGCATAATGCTTTTCATCCTTATTTTCCAAGACCAGTTATGTGTCAAAGAACTATAACCAGTCTATTAAAGGAGGAATTTTATTTCCTAGTACTTTTGACACTCAGACATTTACTTTTAAGTGGAGAACATGTACTCTTTCCCTTCAAAAGATGTATTTGAGTATTTAAGAATTCAAAAATTATGTCTCAGAATAGAACAGAGAGAGTTTTCCTGGAGGGTCTCCTTGAGGGAACCACTTTGGCTCAATATAAGCTGCTTATTTCTAGAAGCATGCATCTAAAAAGGAGAATGAACTAGAAAAACTAGAGGAGAAAACAAGTCTTTGATGGAGAGGGAAGGACCCATGATTCCTTGTTGCAAATCCTGCAGAAGCCACATAGTCCCTGGCATCCTCCTGAATTTGAGAGCAAGGCAGGAGGCCCTGCGCTCCTTTTCCTCCTCCTTTTGTAAGTCCGTCCTCTTCTCTTGGACCCCTCACCACGAGGCAGCTGATGTCTCCCTTGGACTCCTAGCTTTGTCCAGGTGTCCTTACCAACTCTTCTCAAGTGCTAGGAGGGGCTAGAGCTCTGGCTTCTGTCTAACCATCTTTCCCACTAGAATTAATCCTCTCTTTTTATGAACTGTCTTTTATGACCTTTTCAAATAGAAGGAGTGTGTTAGCAACAGTTGAAAGTGTTTTCTTTTGATGAGATTAATTTCTTAATGTAATGGAGGAAAGATGACAGGGCATAGTCAGTGCTGTGGCAGAGAACTCTTTTGTTACCAGGTGACTCTTGGTCCAATTTTCAGTGTCACAGAAAGCCTGTCACTAGGTCCAGAGAGGGCAGGAGATTCTGGATTCATCCTAGTATCTCAAAAAGAAAAAGGCCAGTGGGATTTGTGGAACTGATCTCCAGTATCTGTTCTTGCCTTTCCCATGCCTCTGAGGGAGGGGAGGAGCCAAGGGAGCTCAAGTCGAGCCCATCATGACCTTCCCTGAAATGACTGACTCAGAAGTCACAACTGCTTTCAGAAGCCTTGGAATTAGAGATGGTAATGAACTCATAAATGGTGAGGGGAAGGATTAGTCTGTGAGCTGCCCATTTCCATGGATACAGGCTCCTTTCATTTATTTTTACTGGACTTTTACGGAGACTTAGAGCTCCAAATCTGATAGGACATCTGTGCTTCATTAGCTGTGTCTCATTAGGTTTATAATGTGATTTAAACAGACCACTCTAGACTGCTACGAAGGAGGCTCCGGAGAGTCCCCAAGTTCCTGGCCTCTCCTTGCTGGATGCCACAGAATGGCTTCAGGCATGGAGGTGGGTGTTTAGAGGTTATAGGACCTGGGAAGATGGATTTCAGGCTGGGATGAAGCCAGACACATCTTTTCCTTTGCAATTAAGACCTTCCAAATAGGACCTGTACGTCTGAGAGCATCTCTATAGGGAAAAAGAACTTAGCTGTGGAGCCTGGAGAGTTCTGCTCAGTCTAGCGGTTCGGGTCTACTCACTCTCCCTGCAGCTTTCCTTTCCCTCTGCTTTGGAAGCCAGCACAGTTTGCATGTTTTGGGGTTTGAGGGAGGAAATGTAAAGCATGAGGGTAGTTTGGTGGACTGCAACAGGAAGCAGGAAGCAGCCACTTTTTGAGTGCTCCCTCCAGCAATGATTAAAGTAAAAGCAGGTAGTCAGTCACGTGACAGGGCTGAAATGTATAAACTGAGTATCACACTGCTCGGAGAATAGTTGCTATGGTAACCCAGACGGAGATGGAACAGCAGTGAAGGAGAGCTGCCCTGAAAGCAAATGTTATTGATTAAATGAGATTTTTTGGGGGGAGGGGTTGGTGGCAGTGGAGAGAATGGGAGTGCGAAGCAGGTGAACTGTCTATAATGACCACGCCGAGCGTGGTTCGGGTGTGTATTGACAGACCTTGCCAGGAGTGCTCAAGGAAACAGGAAGTTAAACGATCATCTGCACAAGCTGCTGTTTCCATGGCTGAACTTCATGTTTGCAACTTTACGTGGTAAATGCGTTGTTTCTTAAGGAAATCTAAGGTGTGTGAGACACGTGGCCTCACCAGCCTTGAGTTCAAATACGAGGTCACTTAAAGCAGGACTCTGTTCTTGCAGGGTAGGTAGGTAACTATATTCACTCAGACACCTGATGATTTCTAACTTGGTCCCACATTCTGCCAGGGATTGTGTTGGACCTCCAAAGAGGTGTTTATTCCAGTTTCAAAGTGCACATCGAACCTATCTGTGTTTCTCTCCTCTTAGTGATAACATGAAGAGAAGGACCGTGCTCCACTTCCCAGGATGAATGTGGGAAGTTCCTTGTCACCGATGAGAAAGCAACTGAAACATCCAGGCTGTTCACAAAGGAACGTCAGTGGAAATTGCATATGGACACCAACGACAACAATCACATGAGGTCACGGAGAGGCCGCTGGTGTGGCCTGGGGTCTGAGGGGGCAGAATGACAAGAATGGGAAATATTCCCTGATATGCACCAAGGAGGATATGAGATGGCCAGTGAACAGGTACTTTCTGAGCTGTGTTAGCACATTTTCATCACTGGGGATGACTTCCAGGTTTGGCAAAGCTTTCTATTGTTTTAGAAGTATTGTTTGTCTAATATTCCTTATCCTCTTCACACCTTGGCTTTCACCATGAGCCGGTAGATTGACTTTCTCAAACAGCCAATACCCTCACTCTGGAGGCTGGTGACCTTCCCTTTGTCCCTTTGCTTTCCCTTTTTGCTGTAAAGCTGCACAATACAATACAGCCCTCTGCCAGCAGATCTGTTACTAAAGGAATTCATGCATCTTGCATCTTGAAGATGCATTATTAATGCCTGGACAAATCACATCAGGTGAAACCCAGCAAGTCCCTGGCACTGAAAAAAAGGAACAAAGGCTAGTTGTACAAGAGCGGTGGATGAGACAAATTATAACAGCTGGGAATTTCTTGTAAGTAAGATGGCATAAAACCCAGAAATGCTAACATTGTGTGCACGGATAGCAACTTTGTATTTCCGCGGTAAAACAGGTTACACATGGTGCTGGAAGAAAGCCACTCTAATTGTGGCTTTGTTAAAGTCGTGGTGATGCAACTCTTTGAATTTCTCAACAAAAGGGGCCAGCGTGCTGGTGACTAAATTACATCCAGGCTTTTTACATGATTTCCGAGACGGATTGTAAAGGAAAGGTTTTTCTCATAGGACCAGTCGTCACTGGCTGCAGCAGGGGGATAGTAAAGTGTGGCATGGGGAAGATGAGTGAGGAATTTGGGGAACAGAGGCTCCAGTGCCCTTTCTGTCATCTTTCCTGGCCAGGGATAGCTGGGCATCTTGTGGTGTGATGCTTCCACTTGTGTGAGAAGTACAGGTCAGGTGATTAGAGACAGAAATATCAGATTTATTTCAAATGGGTTAGAAAAACCCATAAGTGCATGATCACTGAGCTGCACCTGCCCCTGTGTGTGCTGATTCCCAGGGGTCCCTGATGACATGTGATCCGCTTGTGCTGACGGGCCTCCCTGCATTTCTGTGCTGGGCTGTGGGCAGGGAAGATGTACTAGAAACTGCAGCAACAACTAAAGTTTATGGTGACAGTAGAGGGGGCATTTTTCAAACTTATTTGTAGATAATCATTTTATTTAATAAGATTTCTCTTGACATCTTGAGACAAATGTTATTCTTTTAGAATACGAGAGCTGCTGGTGTGCTGAAGAAAATGGCCAATGATCTTTGTGTGTGTGTGTGCATGCATGTGCTTGTGCATACTTGCGTCTCGTGTACACAGTTCTCTTGTGGTTTCTGTGCAAAATTACCCACATTTTCTATTTGGATAATTATTTCCCTTACATATACTCCACAACAGACATGAAACCACCTAATTATGCTTTCATAATCATAATTAAAAACCATCTGAATTATCTTACTAAATATGCTCAAAGAGTTTGTTGATTGCTTTTTGATATGTATTAGAGATTTATGCAGAACTACATTGAATGATTTGCTTCACAACAAAATAAAGAGAAAAAAATCCTTTAAGATGGATATGTACTTACTTAGATTATATATATATATGATTCATATTTAGCTAATTAACCAACATTAAAAGAAAATCAATGACCATGAAACAGTTGTGAAAAGACTGATTACTTTCAAATAATGCATTAATTTTCACTTCTCTCTCTCTCCCTCGCACACACACATACACACACACACACACACACACACACGCATACACAATTTATTTTTTTCTCAATATTGAATCTTCCTTTTACAAAAGCTCTGGTAGTTTGAAACTTCAGGGTTTTAAAGAGTCTTCACATTCTAGGAATGAACTTTTTGAGATTAGGATTTAAATTTTAGAATTAAATCTTGAGACAAGAACTGCACAGAGATGACCCCTTCTCCTCCTTTGGACAGCGGAGGGTTTCTGGGGCAGTCCACAGGACAGAAGAGGAATCACCTGCAGCCCAGGGTGAACTTGTCCCTGCTGCTTCCCTTTGAAACACACACAGGTCCAGGCCCTTCCCTTCCTCCAGTAAATGAGCGTGCACTGAGTCTACACGGTGTCCTGTTCATGCACATTGGCTCATTTTTGGACATGAAGACTTTACCTCCAGGCCCTTCTCTAAAAGCATACTTTTTGTGTTTGTGGATACATTGTTAAAACACGCCTTCCAATGAATCACCTTCATTTTCACACATGATTTTCATCAAGTGTATAAAACATATGTAGGTTATTTCTAACAAAGATGTTTGTAACTGTTCACACACCATCTAGGTTCTCACAGGACTGGAAGCCTGTCTGTTGCTTTGGAGTTCACGGTTTGGGGAAAACAGGAAGCTGACAGGTGAGGCAGGGCCTACAAGAGGTGTAAATCAGAGGGGACTGATGAAATGTGTTCTCTGTGTTCCGATATCAGGTGATGATTGGCCTAAATGAAAGGCCAGATTAGCAGAAGTTTTCAATTTTGGTATGAAGAAGTGGTGGTTTTTTCATTCAGGGATTTCCAGAATACTTTTTAGTTTCTTTTGTTTTGTCAGGTATTGAATAATCATGAAAGGTGATAATAAATCAAAGATTACTGAGATATATTTCTCCCCTGGGTGAGAAAGTTATATAGAGATGCAATACAACATGCAGATTGGTATAGTAGAGGTCTGGGCAGTGGATAATGGGAATATGGAGGAGTAACTTTGCATAGGTATGAAAAAAGACTTTATTAAAGATTGGATTGAAGGGTGAGTTGGATCTCTGTGCAGAAAGGTAAGGAGCAAGAACATAAAATGTTTATGCACTGTACTATGAAACGTGGATTTTATCTCATAGGCAAATATGAAATTGGGGGGTATAATCAGATTTGTGTTTTGGAATGCCAAATCCCTTGAATGTGCAGGGTGAATGGAAAAGAATGGCAAGAAAGAATGGCCGAAGGGGATAGGAAGTTATTGTACCACTGGAGAGAGTTAGTGAGTGCCACAGCGAAGGCAGAGACCACAACAATGGGAAGGAGGGAGACATCCTTGTCTTCTGTCCTGACCTAAGTCAAAAGGAGCAGCCTCGGTAAAGCCCCCTTTCCACAAAGACTGCAAACTACAGCCCAGCCAACTGTGAGCCCTTCCACCTGGCTGCACCCTGCACCTGTTGTTCCCCTGCTCAGAAATGCTGCCCACTCTCCAGCTAGGGACCTTCATTTTGTATCTAAAGTCTCATGTCCAGCATCATCTCCTCTCTCTGGAACTCCTGGAGGACCACACATACTTGTAATGGAGCAGGTAGCAGAGTCTTTGGTATGGCTACGATGGCCAGGCCTCCCTTGAGTGTGGAGGATCTGCATTACCATATATATGTCATTAACATGACCACCATACAATGGGGATCCTTTAACTAATACATCATGCTAATTACCAGTTCCTCAAACAGCTCAACAAAATGAAGAACTTAGTATCCTAGAATTGCTGCTGAGAAAAAATTTTTCTGTTGATTCTAGGTCCATGAATTATAGTTATAGAAATGTAGTCTCATGATGTTTGATGATTTCAAGACAATTTAGGTTAAAATAGGCCACCAATATAAATGCAGAAGTCCAAGCCCTCAAAGTTTCATTGCTTCCCTGTACATTTGTATTCTGTTTTACTACAGTAACTAAGCTGAGCTACTACCCCCTTTCTTTTATGCTGTGGGGGTCACAGACTAAATTTTAATGCATTCGCTCAGTCTTGTAAGTAGAATCAGGGCCATCTCCTTGGATTGCATGTTGCCATAGAGCCTTAAAATATGATGCTATTATAATTTTGATTTTTTAATAATTTTCTTCAGGAAGTACAATGAGTGATGTGCAGTGCATAGGATGAAAGGAACTTCCTTTTCCTCTGGCCCTGCGTGGTCTGTTCAGGCTCTGCCCAACGTCCCTCTCAGAGTTTCCCCAGTGATGACTTGACCCTTTGGTTTTTGACTGTAAAGATGCTTACAATGTTCCAAAATGTTTTAGCTGTCTTGAGACTTAGAGTTTCTTGTCTTCAAATGTTTCTGCAAAAAGTCCTCAAGGCAACTGAGAATGACAGAAATTGCTTTAAACTGCATAAATTCTTGGCTCTGTCTCCAAATTTCTTGTTGGCTTTTGAGAAATCACTTTAACCTTTGGGACTATATTTCTTCCTGTGAAACAAGAGAGTTGAACTGAATATCCTAGTTTTTTTTAAAAAAAATTCAGAAATAGTCTGTATTTATCACTGCATTTATCAACATTTATTTTCATCTGGGGCAAAGCCCTCTACTAGGCCCTTTTTAGACACCCACATAAATACCTACATGTGTGTGCATGCACACACACACAGACACACACACACACACATAAATCAGTAACCCACTGACTAAGACATAATATGGATAGTCAAGTTCTTATATACTTTGGAAACAAAGAATTTGAAATTTTTGAATAAACTTTAAAAATTCCCAATTCTAAAAATGCCCTTCCTCATGCTGAGATGAAAGCTATATTTCTGGGACATTTAAAATTTTTTTTTTTATATTTAATCATTCATCCCCCTGCTAAGTACTAGGAAAGCACTCTCCATGTACGAAGTATGATATCAGACCCTTGATTTTGTTCTGGTCCTGTAATCTTACAGTCCATTGCAGAGTTGGAAATTAGATGGGTAGTTATGATACATTTGGACACACACTGCAATATCAAGTCTGCACCTGAGAGATCGGAGGGAGCCTCGGCAAGGTCCTGTGAGCTGAGCTTCTTTGAGTGTACAAATGCTCAGTGGTTATAACTTCTTATGATTGTCTTGGAAACACTTGAAGATGGCACTTCCCCAAGGTCTTTTTTTAGACTAAAAAATAATTCTTTTAATTTTTATTGCCAGACCATGAAGTATACCTCTAGCACTTTCTAATTATTCATTAAGTTGCTTTGTTAGGAAACAAATGAGATTTATTTGAGCTAATGTCATAGTGAACCCATTTTGGTTCCTAGTGATAAACACATTTTTATCTCAAAGTACCTACTGATTTTAGTTATAGAATTTAGTTGGTGATCAGTATCAGGATATACTTGGAAGATTTTGCTATTTAAGAATTAAAATTTTGCCTAATTGTAGATTTGTGATTTCTCTGGTTCTATAAGATTTTTTAAAAAATTATTGATAGCAGTTCTCTAGTTGTATTTACAAATTCTCCCAGGTGTGCTATTGAGTCAAGATACAATTTGCCTGTCGTCACCAGAATCTTACTCTTTGGTTTTCCCTTAGTTATGTCTATCCTTCCCTTTTCTGTTTGATGATCACTTCTCTGGTGAAGATAATTGGAAAATAAAGACAATTTGTTTTATGTTACCTGACAAAATTGTACCATCTTTCCCAAACCCAAACATTACCCTTTTAATTTCCACCTCTTTATTTCAACCACAGTACAAAAAGTGTTTCTACTTTTTTGTTTTTGTTTTTGTTTTTCTTTGTGTTTTCACGAGGCCCCATTCACTTCTATCCACACTTTGCTGGCTCTGTTTGTGTGGTTTTATTGTCCTTCTTCCATTTTTCTCTTTCTCTCCTGAGTCTTTAGAAATGTAACCATCCTTTATTTTTCATTCTCATGCTTCAAAAAGTGAATTTATGGAAGCCACTCTAAGCAGCTGTTATGATTTCTTAGACTGTTTCCTCTTCAATAATATTCATAGTTATATAACCATTTTTATTTTTAGGCCTGCTAGTACTTCATAAGCCCCATGTCCTTTTAGTGCTGTATTTCCTCTGATTAAAAAAAAAAAAAACTCTCTCCAAAAATCTACTATGCACTTATTTTATGGCATAAAGAGGAAAATAGTTAGAATTAATTGAGTTGCTGCTCTCTTGCATGCCCAAGTTGTGATATGGTTCACTCTCTTGGCACAGTTCGGGGTTGGATTGATTTTCCCAGCGGTTCAGATGAGGCAGTGAGGCTCAGTCTGTTGTCTAAACTAGTGAAGAGCAAAAGGGGCTCAAGTCTGAATCTCAGTCCACGGCTCATTCTAATTTCTCATAGGCTAATTACTTCCATTCACCGGCCATTGTTGATTATCTTTCATAGTCCACAGAATACAGATTGTTACCACTTCTTTAGAAAATTAGACTTCATCCTCTTTGCTGGGTAGTGATCTTACCAAGAGTGCTATAGTTTCTTCTATATATTATGTTGCTTTGCTCAATGAAGACTTGATATAAAATTTGGTGTTCTACAGATTAAATTTGAGTTTTGGAATTTTTAAAAGTAAAATTTACAGTAGTAAATTTAATAATTTTTACTTTAGTAAATTTTTACTTCAGTAAGTAAATTTCTTTAGTACTCTTTTTTAGAACACATACTTGGTAAATATACTGTGTAAAGGAGCAGCCTTTAGGCGTGAAAGAACTTTGTCAAAGTCCTTGGTCTCTATACTAATTATTTACTATTATGTAATAATGCCACAAAGTTGGCACTCACAAGAAGATAGATTTGTTAGTCACAATTTCAACAGGTCTCTCACAGGTTGGTTGGATCCCCTGCTTCAGAGTCTCACTAGTTGCACTCAAATGAGAAAGAACAACACAGGGGACAATTACCAGGAGGTGGACCATGGAACCTTGGACCATAGGGTCCGAGAGGTGGACCATGAGGTCTTGTGTAGCATTTATACCTTTGAGTATCAAGATGAATTTTAAAGTTACCTGAGGGTTTTTCTTCTCAACATTCCCTTGAACTCCCATAGGTATAAGGGCCAAATATTAATGTTTTTGGTTCTATCTTTTTCCAATGTTAAAGTCTGTATGTTTCTGTGAATTCTCAGCACACAAGTTCTGTAAACTAATGCTCTCATACCCCTGTTTCAACAGGTGAACACACACATTCACAGTTGCACACAGACATGCATACACACAGAGCACTGCATGTACAGCATTCTTCCCAATACTTGGTCATCTGTCTGGTCCCTCTGGTCCCAAGTGACCTCTGTGGCTGATCTATTGCTGCTACTGCTATTTCAATTCCCAGATATGAATTATTTTCTTCCCATAAATATTAAGGGAAGGAAATTGGCTTCTTTTGCTTGACCTTCTAGTCTTCAAGACTTGTTTATGTGTTTTAAAGAATTCATGTCAATGTTATATCTCTTGCAGGAGCTTTGGCCAATTTCTTCATTATGCCCTACAAGAAATAGCCTGTGGTTAAGTTAATTCAAGGGAGAATGCCTGAAGTTGAAGGCACTGGCAGGCAGGAATGACAGTATTGACCCAAGTCTCCATTGCTATCAGCCAACTGGAGCACTTATGTCGTAAAGAAAATCAGCATGGCTGGAATTTCAGCTGTTAAAGCTCAACTTGATGTTTACCTCTTTGGATTCTTGCTTCCAACCTAATACATTTTACTTTATTACAGGAAAAATAATTTAAGACTTTGGCAAGAACAATTAAATAATTCAGAGACTGGTGATTTTTTTAAAAAATTTGTAGCTAGATCAAATATTCATAGGATGTAGATCCCATAGGTAGATGTCTGAGGTATAGGACAATCAGTACTTCTTCACAGGTTGTTGACAGAAGTTCAGTTAAGTCAGCTCTGGCCTTGGGATCCATGTGGAAAAAAGGAAAAAGCAAACCTGTCTGCACTATCGTCTTCAAGTCTATCTCCTCCTATCGAACCCCTGGTGCTTGTCACTTGGTGTGGCACCAGTGACAATGGCTGGAGCTTTTAAACATACCTTTTGTCCTTTTTGGTGTTTCTAGTATTCCTGTAAGTAAATTTTTAATGCCTGTTTCAATTATGGGCCAAATAACATTTGATAGAATGCACCTTTGTCTAATACTAGCACTTAGACCGGAGTGGGGTTTTTAGATAGCAATTAGTATCCACAACACTGTCATGATACTTGTGAATATACTTTAGGATTGATCTTAATGATTCCATTACAATATACTCTGTTTTTTTTTCCCCCTGCAAATGCAGTGGTCTCGTTTTTACAATATTGTGGAGAAGCTCTGACTTTGGGTTTTGATTTGAAAGGCTTGGGCTAGTGTGCTGTTCTCCTCTGGGCCTGTGACTCACCGGAACCAAATCTGCTGAAGATCCTTAGTGGACCTTAGTGGGTCCTCAGTGTAACCAGACTGCTGTGTGGGAGAGAGCTAGAGCCGTTATTGGTGAAATCATAGGAAGGAAGAAATGCTAAAGCAAGATCCTTTGTGAACCATTAGGGGAAACAAGAGGCCTCATGGAAGATTTCAGAAACCATACTGCAAAACACATTTTCTCAGACAGGGTTCTGCCTCATCCCTAAAACAATTCAAATGCCCTTAACAGTGTGTGAGTTTCTTTTAGATGTGTGGTCATTGTCCCATTTGGCTGCGGTGGATTAAAAGTACATAGTTAGCTGATATTTGAACAATTATTCAGGAAGAAAGCCGAAAATAATCTTGGAAGTGAGAGATGGATATGTTTGTTGCCACTGTTCATAACCATTCTACCTGGCGTTGGGTAATCTTTATCTTGGGACTTGATTTTGATGCAGGTAGCATGACTCCAGGTGACAGTTTTTATATGGCATACCTGGGCCTCACTAGTTAAGTATTGATAGCAAAGGGGAATGGGGGGACAGGCTCAGATTGAATACATACCTGCCAGATCTGAACAGTAAATATTGTTCATCTTTTATATTTTTGAGCTATGAGTTTGAGGATATTTTGTAATTAAGTGCTTATAAAATAATATATTTTTCTGTAGTAAATTAAATTGTCATCTTGCAATGATGCTGTAGTCTATCTCAGTAGTTGATTCCCAACTTTTCTCTGAGGAAGGAGTTTTTATAAAGTAGGAAGGCATTCAATAGCGTTCACTGTACTTTCTTTTGTATTAAGTTTTTCTGTCTCCAGACTGTCTTTGTGTTTTTTATTTTTCCCACAAGAAAGGAGTTTACACAAGAGACCTACTAATCTCATATGGTGTACAGTCTGTATTTCGGTGTTGCCATTATACTACTTAATACTTGCTCAAAGAAAGTACTTAATAACTTGATTTATTTCCACCTCTTTCTGCTTGTCCCACTGGCAGAATATTGTGGAGGATTCTATCATCCTTTCTGTTTCCGATCTTTTGCATAGATTATTTCTTGTACCTGGAATGCTCTTTTCATTCTTTGCTTCACTAATTCATCTTTGAAATTTAGCTCAAAGTAGTTGCTCAGAGATCTTACATGCAACTAGTAATGTGTTGCTGAACTATTTCTGTTTTGACAATAAAAATTCTCTACCTTTTTGTGGTGGTCCTAATAGTGAATATAGTTAAATAATATATTGTGCAACAAAGTGGACAACAGAATTCCCACATATAACATATGTGTCTTCAGGCTGAATCATGTCTTAGTGGCAAACCTATTTCAAGCTTCTTTCTCATGTTATTCTCCATATTAGAAGGTTTTCAGTTCTATTCGAATGAATGAACATTTCTGAGGTATTTGATTAAGATCAAACATGATATATTAGCAGTATATATCAATGACTGCTTTTGGCCAAGATTGTAGGTTTTACAATCACCAATTTTATGATATCTCACCAAGTATTACCCTCTAGCTTTCCCCCTAGGTCTAGATTTCTTTAACCAGCTCCTTGGAGAACACAGAAGACTCTTATGTTCTTGAATTATCCAAAGTGGAATTCGTGACATGAGTGCTCTTTCTCGTCCAAGTCTCCTCCTTCTCTTAAGGTGCTCTCTTAATTGATGGCATAACTAACTATCCTTTGGTGTTATGAGTGATGCAGTTGACTTGATGGCTGGACAACCACTGCCCAGTGTTCATGCATTTCTTGTTCTGTTCCCCAAGTTGACTGGGTTAACAGATGAGCTTCCTGGGTTAACAGGGACATTTTCCCATCAAGCACAACAAATGATGGCATTTCCCAGATAGAACCTCCAAGCAACAGCTCAAGCTCCATCAAGAAATCAAGAAGTCACCTCCATCTCTTTCGTCTCCTCTCCTGTCCTTGAATCTAATGAGTACTGCCCACTCATGTGCTAAACTCTGCTGGGAGCCTTCCCTATTGTGCCATGCTTGGCTTGTACAGACTTGCATTAACTTAGGTCTGCTGCAGACTCCTTGCTGCTGTCTCTGCTATGCTTTCCTACAGCTCCAGTGCTGTATTCAGTTGCTTTATCAATATATAAATCAGATCTTCACAGTGCCCTTCTTAAAAGCTTGAGAGCTCCTCTGGGACCCTGTTACAAGTTTAAGTCTAGAACATTCCCAGTTTTATATGTTCTGAGGTGAGGCTGTCTGGATGGTGACTGGTTTATGAGGGCATTGTATTCATCCCTGGATTCACCCATTGATGGACTCAGGGCTAAATAGGTTGTTAGCTGGTGAGGCCTGGCTGGAAGAAGTGCATCACTGCTACTGTGCCGTTGGAGGGTTTATCTCTCTCCGGCTCCTCCCTTTTCTCTCTTCTCCCTGCCTGTGGAAAGTTGAATCCTTCATCACATCTTTCCAGTGTGCTGTTCTGTCTTGGAGCCAGTCTACCATGGACTGAGTCTTCTAAAAACTTGGAGCTAAAACAAACCTGTCTTCTTGTAGATTTCAGGTGTCCTTTGTATTGTAGCAGCCATAGCTAAGTGCCTGACGCAGAGTTCTGGACCCTTTGTGATGTGCTTTTCACCTGGATTCATGACCACTTCCTTTCTTTAACCTGAGGCCCTTGGAACCACTTAACACTTGGAACCATTGAACTTTCCTGTGCACTGTATGTTCTTTCCAGCTGTTTGACATGTACACATTGAAATCTTCTTCCTGAAAGTCCTTTCTCAATAACCACTCACGTTTTAAACATAGTTTCACTAGCAAATTTAATATCCACTGTGAAACATTACATGGTACCCCACATGTCCTGAATACCTTGTCTTCTAACCTCTGTTAGTCTGTGTATAAACAGTGGTCTCATTGTTCTATAACTGATTGTTTTCTTTTCTTCCTTCTACAGTATACAATCATTTCTTGAGGTCAGTGTCTGTGTCTTATTCATCCCCAGTGCCTAGCCCAGTGCCGGAAACCAGTAGTTAGTCTGGAAACCAGTAGTTAGTCCATAAACATCTGTGGATAAATAGAATGAATGAGAGTGCAGCCACATCAAACTTTGCAATTGTGCATCTCTTTTACAGTTGTTAATAGAATTTAACAACACTCTCTGGGAGAGTGGCAGGGAATGCTAGAAACAGGGGGTTTTATAGTCATGGATCCATTAGAATTTGTGGTCTGAAGAGGTTATGTAAAATAAAATTCAAATACACATTTGATTACATATAGCAGATTCATAATAATGGAAGTATGAGTCTAATTTGAATTAAAAGAATTCTGACAGCAGCTATTGGGCAAGAAGAGAAGGCATCTTATGTATTTTTGCTAAGAGAAGAAAAAAAATGTGTTTAGATCTTTCCTTGCCTCTGAGAAGCAAATAGTAGTTAGAACACATTTAGGACATGAAAAGAAAGCCATATCCAATGTGGTAGAAGGCAGGCATTCTATATTCTTAGATAGATTTGAAATTGGCTGAGGAATGAAGGTTGGATAATGATCCTATAGCTACAGTTGGAGGATATTATTACTGTCAGAAGTTTTATTGTTGTTTATCTTGATGAAAAAACTTGCTGAATAGGAACCCATATAATTCCATTTTAATGGGGCTGATTCCAGAAGTTAATCCAGTTTCATGTGACTTAACTTATGTTCTAATACTTTATTTCTGGAGCTTTTCAACATATCAAGTCTCAAATCAAGCTCTATAAATTTCACTTTTCTCAACATCTGGGCCAAAGACTATTCTCTTGAGAAGTGAAAAAAAACTTATGATAGTTTAAGTCTTGTAAGACATGTGCTGAAGTTTAGTTTTTGCTAAAAATATATAAAAATGGAGTCTATCTGCAACAGTTATCATAATCCTGGAGCAAATATTAGAGGATGAAATAACCAATTATGTAAGAGCTGAAGGCACCATCTTGGATTTATCCACTACTCCCAGAATGGTCATATTGGACTTGGATTTTTAAACACTAAAAATCTTTAATGAAAGAATCATTTGTCTGGTGGAAGTCTGATGAACTGTTTATATGCAAATGTCAAATGAGCTTCTCCTCCCCCTCGCTGCTTAGCCCTCAGTACATGAGAGACTGTAGAGGTTAGAAGGAGACCACAACATCTTCCGAAGTTCAGGCATTGGTGTGATTAGGAGCTTGTAGTCACGGGATCCATGTATCTAGTGATCATCACGTACAATATGTGACTGAAAAATGCAGTGAATGTTTACACTGTTTACAGTGCTTACATTTTAAGTCACTGCATTTTCCTGCAGTCAAAGTGGCCGTGCCATCCATCTTCCTCAAAATACTCCCCTTTGCACAGAGTACATTTATCCCATTATTCTTGCCACTTTCCAAAGTAGTTCTGAAAGTTCACTTCAGCTTGTGTCTTTAGATGTGTGTGTTGACTAACTTGATATCCTGAATCACTGTCATACATTACCTTTCAATGACCATTTTGACTTTTGGGAAGAGCCAGTTGTCCCGTGATGCCAGATCCAGTGAATACGTGGGCAAGGACACACTGCTGTTTTGTTACAAGCTGCTTTTGCTTTGGACAGCACCAGGCAGCAGTGCTCACAGTACTTTTTATTTTACACCTCATAAAGACAAAATAAAGAACTTCCAGAACTGCTTCAGAGAGCAGCAAGACTGGGGGGATAATGCGTTTGAACTGAGGGGACCCATTGGAGGGGGATTAATGGCAATGTGTCATTTACTATACACATTTTTAAAGGTTTATTTTGATCACACCTAAAAGTCTTCCTTTCTGTCATGAGTGTTTATTTTGTTTTTCCTTGAGTATGAGATGACGCAAACGCTAAGAGTTGCAGCCTTCAAAGGGGAGAAGCATTTGTGTCTGACAGGAAAGCCAGGCATCACTGAGCCAGCACTCACAGACTTTGGGAGCCTAGTTTGGGATTCCAAACAATCATAGCCAGTGCATGAGAGACATGTTTAAGTCTGAAGATTTTTTTTTTTTTTTTTGAGACAAGGTCTCGCTTTGTAGTTCAGTCTGGCCCTGAGCTCAGCCTCCAACTCACATCACAGCAATCCTCCTGCCTCTGCCTCCCTAGTGCTGGAATTATAGGCGTGAGCCACCACGCCTGGCACTGTGGTATGTGGTACTGGTTGCTGCTGGGCGTGAGTCTCCACACCCAGTATAGGTATGTGGTTACCAGGGATTGAACCCAGGTCCTTGAGCTTGCAAGACAGGCACAGGAACCACTGAGCTAAACCCCTGGCCCCAAGTCTGAAGATTTTTAAGTAAAGAAAATGTATTTTTATACTATAGAAGCAGCATATGGTCATATAGAAAACAATAAACAAAAGTTTGTGTATTGTTCTCTAATATCACTGAACTATTACACAATCACCTTGGGTTTTGTGCTGTCTTCCTATAGCAGTGAGATATTATAAAGGTAGAAACTTTTTATTAATCACCTCTCCACTTTCAATATCTGCATATCACATTCATATATGATTGTATATTACATGAGTAGCTGAAGAAACATCATATTGGGGCTGTAGTTATTAGCCAGTCATGACTTTTATTACACAGGAGGTTTGGCTGTTCTTTAGAACAACTTTAGTTGTGAGAAATCGGACTTTTATTTTTTTCACTTTTAGAAACAGAACAAATGAATATGCAGCTGAAAGCTTTCTGTCTTGACTTCAGGTGGGTCATTGATTTACTGACAGAGACAAGAGTAATACGGAATAGCATCAGGAAACTCTGCGTGCTTCCAGAAGGGGAAGAGGAAGAGGCCCCTCTGTGAGCACACACTGGAGAGCAAGCTGCTAAGGCGGAGCAGAAGAGCTCAGCTGTAGATCCACTTTGAGCTTCTGGAAAAATTTTAAGAGCATTATCTAGATGCTATAATTTATATAAGATTGCAAGACAGAAGGTCCAGCAACAGAACTTTGTCACTTAGCTCTATCATGAGGAAGACTGTTCATGACAGTCTAGCTGGGCATCCAAGAGCCTTTGCCTAGTGACGTAAACAACAGAGTGACTGAGCAGTATAATATCTGTCTCTAGATCCCTCAAAGATTCAGACTATATACTATCTATAGCAAGGATAAACTGCTAAGAATATGAAAACATATATACACAGCTGTTCACTGCTTGCAATTTCAAAAAGTAAAGAAACTCATTGCATACCAACAGGGATTTAGATGAGTTAACTGTGGTACAGTGCTAGAATGGAGGACCACACAACCGTGAAAGAAGCGCAGATGACACAGTGCTCAGGAGGCGCTTCCTGGATGGATGGAAAGAGCAGTATGAAGAGAGGAGTGTCTCCAATAACCTATATTCTGTCTAAAAAGGTATGAGGCCGACATATATAAATCTATGATGTTTGAATAAACTAAAAACTAATAAAAATAGTTACCTGGTAAGGAGGGCAAAGGGTACAATAGCCAGACCAGTATTTTGATTTTTAAATTATGTACATACTTTCTATAATTATAAACAAGATTAATGAAAATGAGTAAGCCTCCCAAGTCAAAACCAAAAATAAATAAAAAACATTTTTAAAGATGCATGCTTTACTATGCAGTTGCACCTAGGCCAACATAGTGTTGCAACTCATTGTTTTTCAGACCTAGAAATTGATGTACAAGAGCTAAATTCCAGCTGAGGAGAGAAAGCACCACAGAATGCTGGCTCACTTGCCTGGTTTGGCTAGTTTTACCAGGTTTCTTTTGTTCTTGGAAAATGGGTATCTCACAGACATGAATCCCTAGTAAAGCCAATGATAATGCAGTTTTAAAATGTCATACTGGGAATCAGGTATAGCGGCACACACTTATAATCCCATCACTCAAGAGGCAGTGGCAAGAGGATCTCAAATTGGAACTCAGCCTGGAAATTTTGTGAATTAGTGAGATTCTGTCTCAAAATAAAAAAGTACAAAGGGGATAGGGAAGTCGCTTAATGCGAAGGCCCTAGGTTCAATCCCAGTTTAGAAAAACAGTGATGGACACTATAACTGTCTTCCTACAGCAGTCTGGGACTCCTGCACCAGATGACTGTTCCAAGGAAAATGGATTTGGACTCATAGGGCTGAGGCTCTGTGCATGAGGAAGCTGTCAGCACATCTGAGCTGCCATTCCTTGGACATTGTCCTCGGAGCCATATTCCCCATATGCCTTGGCTGTGCAGCACACAGCAGCTGGCTCCTTGGCCGTGCTCGCTTGAGAAGATAACCCCAGCATTCTGAGCAGCTCTCCTCCGAGTTTCTCTGGACAAAGATTTCAAACCCGTGCTCCCAGCACTTTTCAAAAGTTTCTTCAGCCTTGGGGAGAGAGTAGATGGTGCTGAGAGCTGCCAAAACAGGATTCATGTTTCCCTCCCGGAGCGGCTGGAGGAGCCAGCTTCTTAGGAAGCAGCCTGCTGCCGTGGGGTGACACGGGGCCCGGCAGCCCTGAAAAGTCTCCCACTGCCCTGAAGTTGGAGGCCATCCCAGGGAATCCATGCGGCACAAGCTGGGGTGGGCCAAATGGCCACTCGGCCGTGCCAAAGGGCTGCTTGGATCACTGGTTCACACAAGCGTGGGCTCAGCAGGCTGAGCTGCTGGCATTTGTTCAGTGGGGGGAAGAGAAAATAAACTTTGTGTGGCAAGTGATAACCCTGACATTTCAATGTATTTACCACAATGCTGTTTCCTAGAGTCGCAGAGTTAAACAAATTAGAGTTATAAATACCATCCAAATTTCCTAACAGCTCTTGTGAGTTATTAGTGGAAATCAAATCACCTTAGTCAATCAACAGCAGATTAAATACCACCATGTTGCTGTCCCCAAAGTTGGGAAAGCACCTATCCCTCTCATGGTGTGGCTTGACTCCCTTGGTTTGGGGGAGATTACACACATGAAGAGACACCAAAATCAAGTCAATGATTTGTACTTCTACTAGACTTACACTTGGTGTCCTAAAATCTGAGGCAATGCTTAAGATTTCTCTTCAATTCTGAGAGTGAATAAAAACATACAGTTATCTTTGCATGGTTTTACTGGTGAACAACCTGCAGGGAAAGAGGACTTTAAAATCAATAACAACTCTCACAGATTTTCCATGAGATGCTGAATTCAGAGTCTATTATAGTTTTACAAGGGGATGCTTCATACTGCGGAGCCTGATGCACAGAAGCCTACTGATGGAAAAATCTCTCATTCCAGTTTGTCTTCACCTGAGAGGGAGTCAGAGGCCCATGTGCCTGGCCACGCATGCCGGTAACTGTTGAACACTTGGATGAGCTGTCAGCTTGATAACTGTTTGTCGTGTCCCTCTTAATTGGAGCCCCCTCGAACAATAATGATGTATCTGCTCCATGCAGATGACTTTGTGATTGATGACCCAGCTAAGGAAATCATTTACAAATACAGGCCAAAATGTAGCCTGGTGATAAATCTCATCTGATATTCTCACAGTCCTCTCTGATTGACAACCACTGGATTGTGATAACCCAAGAGAAAAATCTTGCCTCCAGACACGACAAAGGCACCTAAACTGACTCACTCTTATTGAAATAGAGTGAAACTTCGTTAGCTTCTTTTCAAGCTGACTGAAGGTTTAGTGCATATATATTTTTAATGCTCTGAGTGAAAATATTACATTGAAAGTAATATTGTTTGATTGATGTTTTAAAAAATTGCATTGCATTTGTGCAGGGTCATTTTCTCGGCACGTGTGCAGAAGTGAGAAGTTCTGGGACGCCTTGGGAGTCACAGCACAATGACACCTCCTTTGGGAGGAGGTATTGTAAAGGGCAGAGAGGATGTGACGGTCTCCTGATCAATTTCCCCATGAAAGCTTTCTTCACTCCTTTCACTAACAAATTAAGTAACAGCAACACATTTTTTTCTTTTTGTGCTGTCTAAGATACCCAATTCACTGTCAGAAATAATTGGGTTAATTTTAAATGCAAAAATAAAAGAATATTCCAAGAAATTGTGACCTATAACTTGTGACAATTACGGGTAGAGAAAGATGCTATTAGTCCTAAGAAAGGTAAAGTCATTTAAAAAAAATCCAATGGCTACTATTCACCAGGCGATGTGGTCAGTAAAGCAACTCAGGTACAGGTAAGGGAGTCCAGGGGGAAATGGAAAGAATGAAAAGAATGTCAAATTGTGTGATTTTCCTTATTTGTTGCAATGGAAAGTGAAATGCACTTTTATACAGATTCATCTTGCAATTCTATTTTCTACATTAGGATCATATCAAAACAGAATTAAAGTTTATCTGTTACTTTCAGAATCCAACAATATGCCCATGAATCTGGAGTAGAGATACTAGCAAGAATGTAGAGCAACTGACAGTGATGGCTTGTGACCTTTGATATCTCATTCAATAATAAAGTGAGTATTGGAAAATTCATTCATTCATTTAGTCTTTCATCCCTTAATTCACACAATACCATACTAAGGGACTACTTAGGTGAGAGAATTTCATTGTTCAAGTAGGACTTATATTCACTGTTTGATTATAAAAGTACATGCAGCAGGTGGTTAGAGGTGATAGTGTACATTTACAAGAGCATATTTATATGCTTTCACCTGAGAATTGCCGAACACCCATGATACATAATGCACTTTGTTAGGCAGGGCTGGGATACAGTAAAGAATTGCAAACAATACACTGCCCCTCTGTGCTCAATAATCTAGCAGAGTAGCAAGATAACATGCCAGTCTTATTCTTATTGTTCTTATTATTTTTTGCATGCCAGGCTTGAGGTGAGAGGGACTTGCTTTAGAGAAAGTTCCAAAGTGTGGATAACATTGAAGCTAAATATTGCAAGATGGATTGAATTTCTCAGGCAAGCATGAGGACAGAAAAAGTAGAGGGAATTTTGTAAGTAAATGTTCAAAGAAAGAAAATAGCAAAGGGAGTCTATGAATGACCGTGTGGCACAGTATGATGTGTAGTGATGGCATAAGTTGAGCGGAGCAGCAGGGATTCAGTCTTAGCAGGCTTCACCTGAAGACTGGAG
This sequence comes from Petromus typicus, assembly GCA_004026965.1. Lineage (NCBI taxonomy): Eukaryota > Metazoa > Chordata > Mammalia > Rodentia > Petromuridae > Petromus > Petromus typicus. The sequence goes on from PVIR01008722.1 coordinate 42,414, forward strand.
TGGAGAGCCTAGCTCTAGGTTTACACAGTGCTATACCGACTATGTCAGCATTCCTAAGGAAGGCAGGAGAAGACCAGAAACCTTTCCAGATGGCGGTATTTCCTGGGGGCAACCCCACAGGTGGAGATCCATTAGGCTGTTAGAGCTGGTCACGTCAGAGGCAGAGATGTATAAGAGAGAACCTGGTCACTGAGAACGTGGGAGAAGAGGAAGAAAAGGCCAGGATAGCACTACACTTTTTGTGTCCAAGTGAGGAAAGAGAATATAGAGCTTGGGAGCGAGGAGCGCCGAGATGGATCTGGGGCTCTGGGATCCGCGTTCTCCCGGGGCCCTGTCTCCCGAGAGCAGCCTTGGGTCGCAGAGCGAAGCGGCGTCCAGGGCGCTCACTTCCTGATCGCAGCCGGGCTGTTTCTTTGGTCCACTTCTCCCTCACTCGACCTGTTTTTCTCTTTCTTTTGGTTTTACCTTCTTGTATTTATTTCCCTCTCTCTGTTGCTCAGTACAGATAGCTTCGCGTGCCTTCCCTACCCTCTGTTCTTTTAGTTTTTCATCTTGCCATTTTCCTGCCAACTAGTTTCTTCACGTTTTTTATTCTGATATACTTCAAATGCATGCACACAAATCACTGATAAGTGATATAACAAACATCTACTTTTCTAGCATGAAACTAACAAATGTTAATAATTTACTTCAATTTGGATCTCCTTAGAAAATAAATATTCATTATCAATCTGTCATCTATCTATCTACTAGTCATCTACAGAGATAAAGCCTATTGAATCCACAGCCTTTTGCACCTGATACAATAAATCTATTTTCTTTCCCAGATGTTGGCTCTATCCTGAATGTGTCTTTTTGATTTCTACAAATGTTTTCATACTACTAATAGAATCACTATATATACATACCACAAACTTTAAATAATGTTGCTTATATATTTTCAGTTTTTTGGTTTTTATATTTTATGTATTTTACAATTGCCTCTTTTTGTTTATTTCTTAAATTAATTTTTTACATTGATCTGTATTGATAATTGCAGCTAATTTATTTATTTTGATTGTTGTACAAAGCCCTTTTTATGTACATAGTATAATTGTTATTCAGTTTGCTCATATTGAACATTTAAATTGTTTCTAATTTTTCTCCTGATCCAAAAAAAAAAAAAATGCTGCTAGATCCTTCTCGAACATGTCATGTGGCTCCAGAGAACTTATCTGGAGTAGATGCTGAGACCTGAGTGCTGGTTGACAGCCACATCATCCTTCCTAATTACTGCCAAACTGATCTCCAGTGCTGGCACCAGGGTACTCACTGGGCTTCCGTCCTCCTCAATATGAGCTACTGCAAAGTTTTAGGTTCGCCACGATGTGGAAAATGAAATGTGTTATTTTACTTGCATTTCTTTTAATCACAAACGAGACTGCACATTTCTTCATAAATGTCAGTTCTGCTTTTCTCCTTTGTGAGTTCTTTGGGTACTAAGTTTATCCATTTTCTTTTGCTTGTCCTTTGTGATTTTCTGTTTGCATCTGTGTATTCCATTGTTTACATAGATCCATCCAAAAGTTATTTTTTGGGGGTAGATTCTTTGTTTTGTTCATGGTATCTTTTTTTTTTTTAGGTTTTTTGAGATAGGGTCTTGCTTTGCAGTTCAGGCTGGTGCTGAGCTCAGTCTCCAACTCACATCACCGCAATCCTCCTGCCTCTGCCTCCGCAGTGCTGGGATTACAGGCATGAGCCACCATGCCCAGCGCTGTGGTATGTGGTACTGATTGCTGCTGGGCTGAATCTCCATGCCCAGTATTATATGTGGTTACCAGGGATTGAACCTGGGTCCTTGCACTTGCAAGACAGGCACTGGAACCACTGAGCTAAATCCCCGGCCCTGTTTATGGTATCTTTTGATGTAGAAAAGCTTTCAATTTTATTGAGCTAAATATATCATTTTTTTCTAAATGATTCTGCTTTTCTTTTCTACTGTCTTTGTTTTCCTTGGATGTATGATATAGTAATTCCATAGTTTAATTGTTTGGCTCCCCACTTTTTTCTGAAATAGTTTTTACTGAGGAAAAGAATTATAAATTTCTTGCAGGCTTATTAAATCTCATCTACAAAACTATATATTCTTTTGGGATGGGGACAACTTGTGGACAGAAAAGATTTGGCTGCTACTTTTTGATGTTTACTTTGTTAATTTTTTATTTATTCAGTGTGACAAATTATGGAAAACTATTCATTTCTTAATATATTACTATATTATGAGAATGCCCTCAAGGTACATCCATTTGAGTATGAATGACTCAATCTTATCGTTTTTAATGGCAGAGTAATACTCCATTCTATAAAAGAACCACATCTTCTTTATCCAGTCTCCAGTTGATGGACATTTGGGTTGTTTCCAAGATTTAGCAATCACAAACTAAGCTGCTATAAACATGAGTACACATATGTCTGTGATATGAATCCTTTCATTCTTTTGTGTATATACCTAGCAGAGCGATGACTAGGTCAAATGGGACCTCCAATCCTAGCTTTTTGAGAAATCTCCACACTGATTTCCACAGAGGTTGTAAGAGTCTAAACTCCCACCAAGAGTGGAGAAAGGTTTCTATTTCTCCACAGCCTCGCCAACATTTGTTGCTGGCTAATTCTGACGTAGCAGCCATTCTATGTGGAGTGAGATAAAATCTCAGCGTTGTTTTCATCTGCATCTGTCTTGCTCTAATTTTTAAACCATGCATATTGATAGATTTGATTTTGGGTTTCTGAATAAATATTTCTCAACGTACCATGTTTTCATGGTTGACTTTGATTTTTTTTTAATTATCTTTATTGGTACATTAAATATAGACATCATGATTGCACTCCATAATGGGGATTTGTACCAGTATAAGACACAACTTAATTCTCATTTTTTCCCATAGCCCCACTCACCCTACCACCCCCCCCATATATATAAAATTTGTTTCCTTACTTTTTTGTTACAATCTCAACATTGTCCCCTTTCACCTTATTTTACATTGAGCATTTTCTATTTTACAATATATAACATACAATGCTAGGACTCATTTACATCTTCATTTTCTCATACCAGAGAAAAGATGCAATATGTATCTATCTGTGACCTATTTGGTTGACTTTGATTTTAATTGTTTTGTGGCCAGAATATATGGTCCCTATATATAGATTTGATGAAAAAATTTTAGGTCATTGTTCCTGATTTAGGATATCGTTAATTTTTAGAAATTTATACATACAAAAGAAGTATATCTTCGGGCCGGGAGTTAGCTCAGTGATTCCGGCACCTGTGTTGCAAGTGCAAGGACCCGGGTTCGATCCCCGGTAACCACATAACAATACTGGGCGTGGAGACTCACGCCCAGCAGCAACCAGTACCACATACCACAGTGCCGGGCGTGGTGGCTCACGCCTGTAATCCCAGCACTTGGGAGGCAGAGGCAGGAGGATTGCTGTGATGTGAGTTTGAGGCTGAGCTCAGGGCCAGCCTGAACCACAAAGTGAGACCCTGTCTCAAAAAACCTAAAAAAAAAAAAAAAAGAGAGAGAAGTATATCTTCTATCTGGAAGATACAGAGTTTTGTATATATCTTAGTTCAAAGAATTAAGTTGATGTTCAAATCTATATTCACATTATTTTAAAAAATCTGTTTTATTCATTACATTTGATATAACTGAGGGTATAAATCAGAGATCATCACTTTTAAAAAAAATTTGTCAAGTTTTGTTTTAAATATTCCAAGGCCTGCTGGCGAGGTAGGGCTTTAGGACTGATGTTACGCCTTTTGGATCTCAGGAACACGTGGTCAGTGATGGGATTAACTGCCGGACTTGTGGCAGGTATTCTGTGAGTGGTTATGATGTGCCCAACACTGATGCAAGAACCATGAAATAGTGAAGACTAAGTCTTTACTTCAGGGAATGGAGGGGATGGGGCACAGGAGGATGTGATGGCAGTTAGGCTTCCAAGGGTAAAAATCATGCACTCTTTTTATTCCCACTTCCCAGGCCAAAGTTACATGGTCAATCTTGACTCCAAAAGTGTTGGGAAAATGCAAATCTTGTTACAAGGGTGGTGGAGGCTATTTGTGAGCTGCGCAAGACTTCTGCATTCACGTCCTTTCTGGCTTCCCTTTTCTTCCTGCTGAAACAGATTCTTGAATAATTCTTTTAATTAGCACCTGTATGTGGGGAACTCTTATTTTTAGCAGTGTAACAAAGCCTTTATTTTCCTCTCACTCTTAATTAAATGTTGAGCACTGTAGAAAATTTGAGATATACTGTTTCTTACTCTCAACACTTCGAACTATTTTTCCACTGTCTTTTGGCTTATTTTGCTGCTAATGAAAGTGGTATTGCCATTCATTGCTATTAGTTTGCAATTCATCTGTCTTGGTTGGTAGCCTTTGGATTTTCCTTTTGCAGAGTGTGGACTTGTTCAAAAATCTTGCTCAGAATGTGGAGTGGACATTTAACACAAGGACACATGTCTTTTTCCAACTCAGAAGTTCTCAGCCTTATTCCGTGAGTGTTCTCTTTCACTGGAACGATTTTCTGATACACGTTGGAGCTTCTCACATATACTCATTCTCTTCAGTCCAGTTGAGAATTCATTCCATTAGTTTTTTATATTTAACCATTGTTTTTCACTTCCCTGATTACTATGTAATTATTTTAAATAAATAGCTAGTTTTATTTTTGTGGTTTCATTTCATCACTTATTGTTATATTTTTGTAGAAGTTGTGGCTTCCTTTATGTTAACCTTATAAACCTCTGTCAACCTTTACATTAACCTTCTTAAGCTCTATTAACCTATTTTAACTTTAAAGTCTTTGTTAGATTATTTTATGATATTGATTTCATTTGGAGTCATGTAATTGGTTACATATTTAAGACTCTTCGTTAGCATTAGTTTTGCTTGTGTTTTGGAGTTTCAGTTTATGAAACTTACGAAATTTATCTTATGTGGAAGATTTTCTTTTTCCCCAACATTCTCTTCCTGTGAGAGGCTATCTTCCTACCTAGAGGTTATTGTTTTCACTCAAGGCCTCGGGCCCAATTTAAGAACCAAATTTTATAATTGTCCAGTATTTCTGATGGCTCTGAGTCTAGAACACAGACATTTGCGCAGCCACAGGGAACCTTGCTTTCTCCCCATTTCCTGGATCCCGGGTTTCTAACAGCTGAGTGGTCTGACCTCCTTCAGCAGCAGTTTAAAAGCTTTTTTTCAGGAGCAGAGGAGAGTGTCCCTCAGCACTGATTTCAGCGGTGAATTCAGCTCTAGGCACCTGTCTGGTAGGGAATGTGATTAGTCCTCATTACCTGCTTGCGGCAGCCTGTAGTGTGGGCTACGATGTCAGCTCTGCACACTCCTCATTGCTGTCCTGAGCTTCTGTTTATTGTTTGAGCCACAAGAATGCCTCACTTGTTCTGGAGCCTTGCTATTGCTTTCCCTTTTGCTGTGTTCTCTTTTTCATCTATTATTTCTATGTGTTTGAAGCAGAGATGGATTAACCTTGGAATTTGTACTTACTGAGTCATTCAGATACTTTCCTCCCTGTTCTCCCCTGTATCATAAACACTATCAAAAAATTAAAGATAGATCACAAAGTAAAAAGGAGTAAACCTCTTAAAAATCCACAGTGGTGCTTTATTTGCCCTAGATTCTGGGAATAAAGAGTGTACTAGTACCGGTGTCTCACTGTGTAAGTTTTAAGCATGTACAATCTACCCCTCTGCAGCCATATGAACCAAGAAAGCCATTTACTCATCGGTCAAATGGGAACAGAGTCACACCTGCTATGCAGAGCCAGCAAGATGACATGGAATAATGCATCTGAAGTGTCTTGTGTGAGACCTGCATGTGGTAAGTAGCTGTAGGACACATAGCTCAAACTGCAGTTCAAGTATCATCCCGAGGATTCATGTACTGAAATTTTTTTCTCCCAACTGTGACAGAGAGAAATATTTGGTAAGTACACAAAGCAATGTCAGAAGTGCTGGAACACCCTCCCTTTTCCCCTGAAAATGCTCTTGAGCTCATGATTAAATCTGTTCTTGGGATTAGTACATCTCTCTTTAAATCAGAGCTTCCCATGGACAAGTTGCACCTCAATAAGTGCAGGAAAGACTTCTGCAGAGTTTCAAATAGCTCTGACTGATTGATGATTGAAGAAAAATGGGAATTAGAGTTTGGCTTAGTCAAGGAGAACTTACAGTGTTGGCCATGTTGAGCAGATGGATGTATATGGGCCATGCTAGTGGGGTTTCTAGTAACTGTGGAATTGATCAATGATACAGATGGGTAGAAGGCTCAGGAGCAGGGTGGATTGTCCAGCTGCAGCTAAACCAGTCTACAGCAACAACTCCAAAATCTTGGAAGTTTACAGTAGCAAAGGCTGACTGAGCACATGTTCTGTAGGAAAGGGGAGCTCAACATAACCATGCAGGGAGTCTCAGTGCTTTACTTGGAACTGGAGCCTTTCACATCCGTTTGCTTTCTACCCATTAAAGTGAGTCACATCACCAAGTCCAACCATAGCAAAACTCTTCACAACTCATGATGTGCAGTAGCTGAAAACTGCATAAGTGAAAACAACAGGGGCATTTTGGAACAAGATGTGTTACATCTCATACAGGCTTCCTTAACATGTTCTTCCCAAGTCGAGAGCAGGGAATTTCTAACTTGACAAAATACTTTGGGGAATATTGCAAAAGCATAAGGAAAATCAGGAAAAATGAAACTTACTATCAATATTTAGCTTCACTGTGAGATGAACAATGTTCTCTTGCAAATTAATATGGGAAAGTTCTTATTCCTGAGGCATCAGAAGATGACAGTATGTGTGATAGGGTCTTTCCAGAGGTATTTGAGTTAAAAAGAGGCCACTAGGGCAAGAACTAATAAAATGTATCTGGTGCTACATGGCTGGTAGATGACTCACTTGAACAAAGAAGGAAGACTGTGTGAAGACACAAGGATAAAACAACCAGCTGCAAGGCAAAGAGAGGGGCCTTGGGAGACCCTCACCCTACTGAAAATGTGGTCTAGACCTCCAGTTTCCCTGTTAGGGAAGAATAGACTTCCATTATTTGAGCCACTTGGTCCATTGTACTTTGCTGTGGACCCCATACCAAACCTGATACAAGGTTTTAGCTTACAACATGAGAATCATCCATAACATGATAAAGAGGAGACAATCATTCTGTCCTGCCCTACCCCTGCTGTATAGACCAGTGCTGAGGAATTCTCTTGGGTCTTTTGATGGGCAAGAATCATGTTCATTGTATGCTTCCTTGTTCCCTCCCAAGCACCCATGCCTTTTCACTGGCCATCTTGTTCAGGTAATAATGGCTCAGGGCAAGCCCACTGAGCATGTCCCTTTTCACTGCTGCTGACAGAATACTGATTAATTTAGCTAGCTCTCCTTTCTTCCCCCAAGTTAGATACAGGCATTTGAACTTGTGATTTGTTTACAACAAATTTATTCTCAAATTCCAAGCAAGTAATACATTATAGATGTGTTGGATTCTAAACAAGTAATCAAAATAGGTTATGATTTGGTTGGCACAATGGCCATATTGCACACTTACTTTCATTCTGGCATTTTTAAGACTATTGTTCAAATAGCTACCAAAGGATGTGTGTGTATGTATATGTGTGTGTGTGCACACTGGGGTATGCGATAGCATAGCACATTCCAGGTATTCTTGTTCAATAAAGACATTGTAGAAAAAATAATGAGCTATGTACTATTTTCTCTTCATGTACAGAAAATGCCTAACATGCACAGATCGTTTAAAGTTGTGCTCAGTTGACAGTCCCAGTCGTATTTACCAGGAATGGAATTTTTCTCAGAGCCACCCTATCTGCAGAGTTTTGCAGGGTCTTGGTGCTTAAAGTAAAGATGGTTCTATTTTGAACACTTGGGGTTTCAAAAATCTAATTTAGCCTGAAATCCCTTCTGCATTTTAAAAATTGTGTCTGGATTCTCAGTGTAGTCAGAATGTCTGCTTGGTACACAAAATGTATCCCCAAACCATCAAGGGATTTTCATAGGCAATTGGGATTACTCCAAAATACATTGCAGATTGGTATCAACTATCATATTTGAATTTGTATTCTACTGCTGAGAGCAATTTGTAGCACATTATAAATCATGGCTCCTCCCTCACAATTTCAGAATACTCTTGTCTGTGACAAGCACTAAATATGCTGTTGCTAAAGTAGCAACATTGGAAATGGCCCAGAGACACCACACAAAAGTGAATGACAGGAGAAAATTTCATAATCACTTCATAAGTACAACCCTTCAGTGTAGCCCAGTCTCCTTCGACCCAAGAAAACTTGAGATGAGTTTGGACTGAGAATGTTAATTGGAATCTGATATGCTTGGTTTTCTGGCACAGTATATTTAAATGTTGTCAGAGCTGTCTTTCTATCCAAGATAGCTAAGGAAAGTTAACTTGTTTTCCCCCATAATGAAAGCTTAGATTTCAGAGTACAAGCCAAATCCATGGAGAAAATCTTAAAATTGCAAACTCTATAGCTATGAATTGACCCTAATAAAAGGCTTTTATTATTTAGATGTTATAAAAATTCTAATGATCTGTAGAACAGTAAAACTTCTAGTTTAGCAGGAGATTGAAGTGTTTTTTGGACTGTGCTATATGAAAGCCATCAGAGACAATAAAGTCCTGAAAGATATCCATTCTAACATGTGCAAAAAAGCATTAACAATATATCACACTTCACTGCCAGCTGCAAACCCATAATATTATTCACAAATTATGTATTTAAGATTGGGGAGCTAGAGACATTTTTGTAATGCTAATATTAAGACATCCCCTCCAGAGGTTCTAAGGAACCTCTGCCTGCATTTTTTATATTCACCTTATTGCTTGACCATTTGATGATTCTTCAGTTGTTGCCTGGCTACAACAACTCCTGTTTCCTACAGCATTATCTGCCCAGGTTCAGGAGGGTCATGTGCAGAAGCATTATTTCCAAAAGCTGGACTACAGTTGGTCATCATTCATCTAAGATACTTTCTAAAACCATTAAGAATACTTTAAACTATAGGCTAGTTTAATCTGAGGAAAGAGAAAAGAATTACTTTGAATAATGCACTGGTAATAAGAGGAGCAAAATTAAAATTGAATGCCATGCAAATAACATGGGCGTGAGGACTGTTCCTTAAGATATAGTTTTATTCTTATTGTTTTGATTAAAAAGTGATCCAAAAGCCACAGAATAAATAAAGAAGTAAATTTATAGCAGATGCTTTTATAGAAACCTAAAACTTTAAGTATCCTGGAGGAAGTGGAATTAATTTACAGTGAGACTAGGGTCTCTGATATCTCTATTAAGATTTACCAGAAAGAGGCATATGGTGGGGAAATAACAGTAAGGTAGATGTGACTAAATGGTGTAAAGTGAAAGCATTAATTAAGACATGTGAGCAATAATAATAAATGCAACAGTAACAGTGATGGTAATAATTAAAAGCAAAGGTGAAATAAAAAAGAGACAAGAAAGTTTTGACGAGTTACATCTTCATCCGAAGAATAATCACTCACTAAATGCAGCCCAACAGACCTAGCTTTGGCAGCTGATTAGATTAAGACAGCATCTTTCATCTGAGTTTAGGCTGCTGGACAGGAATAGGTGAGGTGAGGCCAGCAGACACAGCAAAAAATGGAGGACAGAGGGGCTAACTTTGAAGAAAACACAGAGGTGGGGTGAACTCATAAGGTTGGTCTTAAGAGGTGCTTTAGATAATGATGACAGAAAAATTATGATCTTTAGATAATGTCAGTTCACTTTAGTTGCAATCTCTTCTCCTCAGTCAACATTTGTTTGAGCCTTTGACAAGTGATGCGATTGATAAATTGGACTTGCATTTTCTCCCTTACTTGTCTATTTAAGTAATAAAGTTTGAAAAGGAATAAGACATAGGTACTTGTCACACCAGAAATCAATGCTTCTTCTTTCAATTACTCACAGAGTCAGCACATCATTGTGGTGAGGAATTAGTTTGGAATCAGACAGACCTGGGTTTAAGCTTATCTCAGTTTCCTCTTCTGTAATACTGGGTCCAGGACACCTCCTTGCAGAGCTATTGTGATGACTCAGTGAGAAAAACATTAAGCAGTGAGCATTGGTTCTTTAAAAAGATTGCCAAGCATTTAACAACACTTAGACATCATTCTACTCACATTAGTAATATGTTGTTATTGATCATATGTAAAACTAAAATTGTAACAGAATTTGTTTATACTAGGAAAAATTTAATGCTTTATTCTAAAATTCATCACACATCTTTAAAATTTGAAGGAAAGGGTTAGTCTTCCATTAAAAATGTCATAAATAATCATTTCAAAATAACATCCTCAGAGAGATAATATTCACATGATATATTTTACTATGCAATTTCCTTGTCCTAATGAAAGCAGATTAGAATTAATATATGATGAGCAAGTAATTTTATGAATAACTTGCTCTTGTTTTAGGAAAAGTTGGCAAATGATGTGTATAGTATATTTAAGAAGCCTATTTTGTCCTCAACCACTTCATCTGACATTTAGTTAAAGCGACTGAAGATTTCGGTTTTGCATTGAAAGGAACATCCCACGGATCAGTGTTCTCCAGTTTTCTTGCCAGTTTGCTGTATATTCACTTGACTGGCTACTTTTTATTTTTATTCTATGCCTAGTTAGATTTCAAACTGCAAAAGTGCTTTCAATTTTGTCAATTTTTTCTTTTTGTTGGCCTTGCCTTTTAAAAAAAATAGCAAAAAATTTATTGGTATATTTTAGGCACTGAAAATGTTGGTTGGCTCAAGTAGAAAATTCTTGATGAAATTGAAATAAGCCAGTAAAATACAAATTTTAGAGTTCTACAAGCCTGGATACAAATGTTAAATACTTGAAGAACCTCAAATACATTGTTTCTATATTTCTCAAGATAATTGTCATATTCTGAAGTTATAAATGAGACTAATGAATTTAACTTTAAAAGCAATAGTATTGTACCATAGTTTCTTAGGTCTCATGATCAAATCTCATCAGATTCCCAATTAAAAGCCCTCGAGTGTTGTGCTTTAAGAATAAGGTTAAGTTGAAGATAGATTAAACCTTACTAAAACTGCAACACAGCCATTCTAGCTTAGTCTCAATTGCACAAAGAAGCTAACCCTTCATTTGGACTTATTAAATCTAGCAAAAGGATGTTGAACTTTCTATAGTGAAAGACAAGATAATTGGAAGTCATAGGTATGCCAAGAAATACGATCACATAAGCAAACTCCAACAGAAAAATCAGAGAACAGAAGTAGACTCACAGGTGGCCTAGTATTGTAGTTAAGAGATGTGGTCCTTCATGTTCAGGAAAATGGAAGAAAAGAGGAAACTAGAGAGTAATAGAAAATTTCACCAGAGATCTGAAATCTAGAAAAATGAAAACACAAATTCCAGAAATAAAAATTAGAATGTAAGCCAAGTACCTAACGAATGGATTTTAATACAGATTAGACACATAAAAAGACAGAATTAAATAATTAGAAGACAGCTTAATAGAAATTATCTATTTTAATTACTCTGTTCTAATGATAAAGCATAGAAAAAAGAGTGAATGTAGGAATGAATTAAATAGATATGTAGGGCACACTAAAAATATCCAACCTACACATGATAAGATTCCAAAAGAAAAAAAGAAATGCAGACAGTCATGAATTAGATGGGTCAAATAGAAAATAGAGAGTATGACACTGCATATAAACCTGATTGTATCATTAATTGTATTAAATATAAATGTACTAAACATTACTCATAAGAAGGTATGATAATGAGATGGGAAAACAAAAATCTAAATATATGCTGACTACAGGGAGTATATTTTAAATATAAAGACACAAGTTGGTTTAGAGCAGAAAAAGAGAAAGCTGGTATGGCCATCTTACCATGAGAGAAAATAGTTAAGGTACAATTTCATTATCAGAGATTGAAAGTTAAATTTTATGATAGTAAATGAGTATATTCAGAGGCTATTGCAATCCTAAACTTTCATGGGGCCACTAATATAGTTCAAAACTGAACAGACACTGAAAGAGCTAATCAGAGAAATATCATTAAGAATTTAGCATATCTCATACAATGCTATGTTATATATTGTGAAATAGAAAATGCTCAATGTAAAATAAGGTGAAAGGGGACAATGTTGAGATTGTAACAAAAAAGTAAGGAAACAAATTTTATATATATGGGGGGGTGGTAGGGTGGGTGGGGCTATGGGAAAAAAATGAGAATTAAGTTGTGTCTTATACTGGTACAAATCCCCATTGTGGAGTGCAGTCATGATGTGTATATTTAATGTACCAATAAAGATAATTAAAAAAAAGAATTTAGCATATCTGTACTACTTGACTTAAGTGACATATATAAAACATTATACAAAACAATATTCAAATTAATATTCTTTTCAAGTGCACAGCAAACTTTCACATGACTGATGATTCATTAGATCATAAAGAAGCCTCACTGAATGTCAAAAGATTGAAGTCATTCAAGAATATATTTTCTGCTCAGAGTATAAATAAGATATAAATGAATCATAAACAGCTGATTAGAAAATGTCCAACTACTCCAAAGTTAAATAATATCTTTCTAGGGGCTGGGGAGTTAGCTCAGTGGTTCCGGCGCCTGTCTTGCAAGCGCAAGGGCCTGGGTTCAATTCCCCAGTAACCACGTACCATACTGGGCGTGGAGTCTCATGCCCAGCAGCAACCAGTACCACATAGCACAGTGCCGGGTGTGGTGGCTCACGCCTGTAATCCCAGCACTTGGGAGGCAGAGGCAGGAGGATTGCTGTGATGTGAGTTTGAGGCTGAGCTCAGGGCCAGCCTGAACCACAAAGCGAAACCCTGTCTCAAAAAACCTTAAAAAAAAAAAAATCTTGGGTGCACATATGTCACTGTGATAAGAGTCTTTTAATTCTTTTGTGTATATACCTAGCAGGGCAACCCATGTTTATAGCAGCCCAGTTTGTGATTGCTACATCTTGGAAACAACCCAAGTGTCCATCAACTGGAGACTGGATAAAAAAGCTGTGGTTCTTCTACAGAATGGAGTACTACTCTGCCATAAAAAATGATAAGTTTGAATCATTTCTACTTAAATGGACATACCTTGAGGATATCCTCATAAGTGAAATAAATAG
>PVIR01008723.1:0-55777 GCA_004026965.1 Petromus typicus
AGGTTTTTTGAGACAGGGTCTCGCTTTGTAGTTCAGGCTGGCCCTCAGCTCAGCCTCAAACTCACATCACAATCCTCCTGTCTCTGCCTCCCGAGTGCTGGGATGACAGGCGTGAGCCACCACGCCCGGCACTGTGGTATGTGGTACTGGTTGCTGCTGGGTGTGGGTCTCCACACCCAGTATTGTTATGTGGTTACCGAAGAATCGAACCCGGGTCCTTGCGCTTGCAAGACAGGCGCCGGAACCACTGAGCTAACTCCCCGGCCCAAAAACAATCTGAACTTTGAGTCCCACAACCTACTGCTCTAGTGTACATGGATTTGAAGGAGAAGTTCAAGTCTGGTTGGGTCAAGTATGCCACATGTATGTTTCTTAGCAAGCTAGGAGACACCCTAAGGAGTTTGAGCATGCTCACTCCCATGCGTAGAAACTGGCCTACAGCTGCTTGGGAGCCTCCCATTCTTTCTCTAGTCCTGACTCCTTCACTTGGCCAAGAGCTAACTATAAAAAGTAAAAAAAACTTTGCCCCTTCAATTAGCCACAGCCCTTTGCTCCTGTGCTCATAGTCACACCCGCTCCCTGTGCTCTATATAAGCCTGTGTAGTCCTCAATAAAGACAGAAGCATTAGCCAAAACCTCCCTGGTGTCTGTGTGGTGACTCCGCACACTCACTCTGCCAAATGGGGCCTCAGAACCTGAACCTCGGCCATGTACCACCCCGACGCCGAGGATGACTACACAGATTTATCAGCAGAGGGTGAAACTTATAGGTCTCAGTGCTACTTTAACACAGTCCTTTTACAACAACTGACTTGCCAGTGAGCTGGACAAAGGCAGTGCAGAGAGAGCTAGGCAAGCCAAAAATAAATAAAACATAGTAAAATAAAAATTTAAAAACCTGAATAGAGATATCAGCAATTGCATAAATATCTCAGGTGGACAGATTCTGTAAACCAAGTCCAAGCAAATTACTAAAAACAGTATACCTGCCTCATGGAAAATATCACAATTAAGACTCATTACAATATATGGTTGAAATTATACAATTTCCAATAAAATATGACATATTCAAAGAAACAGGAAAATACAACCTGTACACAGGGAGAGAGAAGGCCAGAGAAATCAATTAAATGTATTTATTACAAATATATTTATTATACAAAGACTTCAAAGCAGGTTTTTAATTTTTTTAAATTAGAGCAAATTGATGATGATGAGACTAAAATCAAATTCCTATGGAGAAACAGAAAAAAATGAAAAGGGATCAATTGAAATTCTAGAATTTAAAAACATTACTACTGTAATAAATTAAAATGGGCAAACTTGGGAGGGCTGAAAGAGAAATGAGTGATCTTGGAAAATGGGGAGAAAAAAAACAGGGTCTCAGAGACCTGTCAGACAACATCACATAGACCAACTTCCATGGAATGAAAGTTCCAGAAGGAGAAGAGAGAGGAAAGGAATAAAGTGTTTCTGAGGAAATAGTGGCTGAAAGCTCCACAAGCCTGACCAAAAATATCTCACAGCTCAACAAGCTCCAAGTAGGAAACATATAAATCCCTACCAATGGACATTAAAGTAAAATTTCTAAAAATGAAATGCACATATTACCTTAGGAGCAACAAAACCCCCCATGGGGAGCAACAGTGCAGTTCATGTGCAGATTTTTATCTAATGCAGCAGAGCCATGAAGGCACAGGAATGACAGGTTCAAAGTGATGACAAAAATTCTTATTGCAACAAAGTTATGCTTCAAAAATTAAAAGACATAAAGGCATTCCAAGAACAACAAAGAAACTGTTAATAGACCTGTCTTCTAAGAAATTCTTCTTATTATTATTATGTTATATTTTTCTTTCTGTCGAGTTTACTGGTACATTTTAGGAAACCATTATGGTTCATTCATCACTGAGAATTTGTACATGACTTATCTTCATTCTCATTTTTTTTTGCATTCCTTTGTCTTTCTACAACCCTCCACCCCCATATACATAAGCTTTCTTTCTGTTTTTTAAAATTTTTTACAAATTTAAAGATTCATTTCAAATGTTAATGTTTTAAAGCACAATCAGGTATTATAAAACAATTACTATAACATTATATTTTTGGGTTTATAGTACTAGATACTATATATTTGACATAACATAAAGGATGTTAATGTTTTAAAGCACAATCAGGTATTATAAAACAATTACTATAACACTATATTTTTGGGTTTATAGTACTAGATACTATATATTTGACATAACATAAAGGAAAGGAGTAGAAATTAAGCTATAAAGAAGCATAGCTACTATATTTTCCTGGACATAACACAAATCACATTGATAACTTTAAAAGCATTTAAAATCCTAGAGCAAACGTTAAGAAAATCACTTCTAAAAATTAACAGAATAAGTAAAATAACGTGCCAGAACATTGCTCTCACCAAAGGCAGAAGCAGAGGAGAAACAGGAATACAATGCAGTCATATTGAAATAAGCAGCACAGAGGCAAGCAGAACTGGATCAGGCAAAAGCACACTCAGTAGTCTGTTAAGTTGCTAAATGCTCCAAGGAAAACGTGAGTACTGACAATGGCAGACCAGAGAAATATGCAACAATATGTTGACTACAAGAGGCACGTTAGAATCAAAGATGCAGCTAAAATTAACATAAAAGAGTGGAAAAGCTATTGCATAAAACCAACAACCATAAGGGAGCTGGAGTGGTTGTATTAACACCAAATAAAATAGACTTTTAGAAAGTATTACTAGAGAGAAAGAGAAATTCATAGTTCTAAAAATGTCAATACATCCAGACGATATAATGATTTCAAATGTTTATGCACCTAACAGCAGGGTTATAAAATATAAAAAGCAGAAAGTGAGAGATATGGAAAGCCATGTAGACTACTCAGGTAAAAAATTTAAGGGCCGTGATAGTAGAACAAGAAGGTAGGAAATTAATAAAGAAATAAAAAATTCAAAAAGCACTATTAATCAACATGTTCTAATTTCCGTTTATGCTTCACCCGCAGCAGCAAGTTGAATTTTTAAGTACATATGAAACGTATTCTGGCTCATGTTCAGAATAACAGGACATGAGCCTTAAAAACACGTTTTCAAATATGTGGTATTCAAAGTGTAGCCTTTAGTCATAACAGAATTAAATTAGAAATAACAACACAAATTTTGTCCTCTCCCCACTTTCTAGAAATGAGATAACACATTTCTTAATAGCCTAAGGTCAAAGAAGAAAATGCAAGAGAAGTTAGAATTTACCTGTAGTGAAACTGGAAAGCCAGCAAAGAAGAATTCATGGGGTGCAGCTACCATGGTGCTTACAGAGAAAGTTATAGCTTTAAACGTACATTAAAAATTACACTCTGCATTTAAGAAAGTCATTGCTAATAAATTATAAGGTGTTTTATTGTTTGAACAAATCCTAGACTTTTTGGTATCTATTTCTCAAAGGTTTTAAAGATTTTACATACATAGAAACATATATACATACATACATACATATATATATATGTATATGAATGAATACTAATGTACCTAACATATTGTAAAATGCTTTACATAGACAAGAATTTCCAGATAAGTACCCCATGTAATGAGGTTCTATCCACTTGTGAGGTGTTGGGACAAATATTTCATACATGTGATCTCACTGAATATTCAAAGCATTTTGTGAAGTATTATTAAGAAAAATAGAAAAATAAAAGTTAGAAAGTTTATAACTTACTTGCATTAATATGTCAAATAGACCACTGAATTGGCTTCACATCTAAATGCCTTGGAAGGCAAAACCAGGGCTTCTAATTTCTTTCTTTTTTTTTTTTTTTTTTAGGTTTTTGAGACAGGGTCTCGCTTTGTGGTTCAGGCTGGCCCTGAGCTCAGCCTCAAACTCATATCACAACGATCCTCCTGCCTCTGCCTCCTGAGTGCTGGGATTACAGGCGTGAGCCACCACGCCGGGCACTGTGGTATGTGGTACTGGTTGCTGTTGGGTATGAGTCTCCACTCCCAGTATGGTATGTGGTTACCAGGGATCGAACCCAGGTCCTTGCGCTTGCAAGCCGGGTGTCAGAACCACTGAGCTAACTCCCCAGCCCAGGGCTTCTAATTTCTGATCTATCTCCCTTTCTAATCTTAGTGATTTTGCCTTAAATTATAAGCCTCCACCTTTTACATGTTCTTCAGCCATAAATATTAAGATGAGAACTCACTATTTGTTATTTTGCAAACTTTGGTAGAGTTAAAATCCCTGGAGGTTCTTGCCTTGCCAATTTTCCATTCCTCAATGAATGTGGCTTTGGATTGCTTTGGGTTAGTATGAAATAGGTTGTTGGCCTTGCAAAGCATGCTCTAAGTCATGTATTTCTGGCTTTAAGCTTCTAGTCAAGTTTCTGTGTTTTCCTTCTTAGGTGATCTAAATCAGTATTCCTGACTTTGATGTGAGCTCCTACTTCAGTATCTGTAATACAAGTTCACATTTTTGCTTGACAAACATAGATTTGTGTGAGTCTGACTTGATTAGGAAGCCTGAGTGAATAGAGGTAACTAGCAATATTAATCAGGCGTAAAAGTGGGAAAATCTTAATAATGTTATATATGAGGTGCTTGTACTACCAGGTGGTGTGTTTCAGGGGCCTTCTTTCTAGGTCCCTGTGTCCTGACAAAGAATCAGATAGGAAAAGGCGGCAAGGGTGTACATTTTCTGAAGGTGTAAAAGAAGTAAGCTGTACATGGCAAGAGCTGCCTGGTCAAAGGCTCATTGCATCCCAAAGGATAAGCAAAAGGAGTTATTGGTACCCAGAATAATACCTGGATTGACTTCTTCCTCATAGAAAGAAGGCATTTGCACACATAAAATACTCACTTGACCTCACAGTTGTCCTATCAAAAAGCCCATTTGGACTCTCACCAGATGTAAGTGAAGGATCAGAAATAGTGTCTTTTGACTACTTGTGCCCACTTGCAAATGAAGTATCAGGAATAGCATCCTCTGATTGGACTTTGGAATGGTGTCAGATTAAAAAGAAGGATTGAAAATAACACTTTTCTGCTTGGTCCACAGTTCTGAGAATTCATGAGCTTGAAGTAATTTGGGTCTCGTGTTCTGTGCATGTCCCCTCTTGTTAGGGATTATCTCCTTTGACATACTAGCCATGGGTCTTGATGACCTTTGACACATTCCAGCCAGTTGTTTGTCTGGTTTGCCCTGCTTCCGGTCTACCTTTCCTACAAGTCACAAACTCAGGTACTATATTTGATAACTTCCAAATGGCTGGTATGCACTTTAATATAAAATATACAGCCTTTTGACCAAGATAGTTATGCATCAAATGACTAGAATCATGGACTTGACTTCTCCTTGGCAAGAAAAAAGACTGCAGGAAAACTTACTTTATATTATTTCTGCAGAGTAGTCTTCTTTGGCTAGAAAAATGAAATTTGGGAGGATGTTGAATGTCTTCTTTACAGTTATCTTAAGTTATAGGTAAAATGAAGACCACCAAAACATGAAGTCTTCAAAGCAGGAATATTATATTGAGCCTTGAGTTTCCTGCACTAGTTAGGTAGCTGGTGCCTAAAAGTTGCCTCTGGAAGCAGGAGGAGGGTAGGCTGCCAAAACCCATTCAGTTGAGACCCAGAATAAAAACCCACATCTCTGATTGCACAGACTGAATTGAGACTTACCACTTTAACAAATGCATTTGTTTTTATTTATTACAGAAATAAAATTCCTTCTAGGCCACTGAAAGCTTTTCACTACTGTTAATGACTTTGTTGGGAGAAGGTTTGGGGATTTTCCCACTTGGGTCTTCATCTGGAGTGTTTTATTCCTTCTCAGACAAGACACACAGAAAGCTGCCACCAATGCTACCATCCTAATTGGGGCACAGACTCTCCTTTCTTCTCTTTCTCCTCTGCTGGATGACCTAAAACAAAGGTATCTGAAGAGCTCTCCTTTCCAGCTACCTGGGCCCCTGATTTTTCTTTTTAATTTCTTTTGAGAATAGTCACTTTTTGAAGGTGACCATTCCTGAAATAGATACTAAGGAGGAGGCATTGGGCAGGGTGATATCACACCCGGTTGCTATCTCTTCCTTTTCTTCACTGCTCTACTCTTTCTTCCCCTCTCTTTGGCTGCTATTCTTAGCTTCACCCAAGGCATGACTACTTTGCATTTCTATGGCTTATCTGCCCCTGAGTAGTATTCAGTTCTGTCCCTTTCTCGCTTGTGAGTATCTTTCTCTACACGCCCTGATCAACTTTCTTTGACACAACTGACCCCCAAAGGTCTCTCAGGTTATTTGAGAGCTGAACAAAAATGCAAAAGGAGAATAGTATGGCTGTGCGAGTGGAGTCCTGATTGCATAGGGTGAAAGGAAAGACTTACTGGGCAGCAGAGGCAGAAGCTGTTTCTTGGCAGAGTTCACACGTGAAGCTGGCTGGAGAGTCCTGTCTGTAGACATAACTCTAGAAGAGCCATGAAGCACTGAAGGGAGAAGAAAGATCATTACCTGGAAGGACAGAACCTGTGAGGAACAGGAATTAAAGAACACAGGAAAACCAGAATTGCTGATGTGAAGGAGACAAGGCCCTTGTGGGGATGCAGGGCATGGTAGCCAGTGTCAAATGGATGTGGAAAGAAAGGATGGGAGGGAAGGACGGGGGCAAAGAGCAAGGCTCATAGTCAGGGGTCACAGGGTTCTGGGCTGAGTTCAAGGTGGGCAGCCAGGATGCCCTGCTAGGGTCACCTCCTCATCTCAGGTCTGGCATGTGAAGTAGAGATGGAGGATGAGGCCTTAGGAACTGAAAAGAAGCTCTCTCCCCTGGATTCCTACACATAGGCTCATTCTGTCTAGGTATTGTAAGAAGGACAAACGCTTCTACTCTGTGGGAACTGGGCTGGTGTGAAGCTCATGGGAAGACCTTATCCCTTTGCTGGTAGGATTTCCCACCAAAGAGCCTGAGGCAGAAAGACTGCTTGAGATTTTAGAGAGAGTAGGAAAATTAAAGTTCTGGTTAGTGTATGATTTTTGCCAAAGCTTCTGACTCCTTTGCCATGTAAAGGCTTTTGTCTCATTTGTTTATGTTCATCCACTTTTGCATTCTTGCTGTCCATTGTGTTAACTGGCTTTCCACCTCAGACCAAAAGCCTGAGAAGAAGAACTGTAAGGAGGAAAATTTAACACAGCTCACGGCTTCAGAGGACTCAGTCCATGGTAAGCTGGCTGAACTGGTTTTAGGTCTGTGGCAAAGGCCACATATCATGTACAAAAGCACTGGAGGAAAGTTGCCCAAAGTACAGCAGCAGAAGGCAGATAGAAGGGGAAAGGGCCAGACAGAAAGGAGCAGGGGACCAGATATAGTCCCTAAGGTCCAGTCCCTTTAGCCAGTTCCCACCTCCTGTTTCCATCACCTCCCAAAAGTACCATGAAATTATAATCTCATATGTGGATAATCCAGTTGATGAAGTTTACTGTCCTCATGATCCAGTCAGTTTCTTAAAAATCCCTTCAGCAATCAACTCTTCAACAAGAGCCCTTTGTGGGAACATATTAGATATCAATCATAACATCTTATAGGGGAGTTGCAGGGTTTAAAGAGCTTTCCCGTCAGATTTAATGGAGAGCAGAATATTTATTTCATTCCAGCATGTATTGAACACCCACTGTGTGCATATTATGCGAAGAAGGCCTAGCTGGGCTGGGGAAGCAGCACTGAAAGACTGAAGATTCTGCTTTGTTCCTGGACACTCAAACACTTTGTGGTTTAGATTCCTGTCCCATTTATCCCATTTCCCTCAGGGTACTCACTGACTTGTGGGAACTTGATCACTGTTAGCTGAATTGAGTTATTTACTATGGAAACCTGAGGACCCTGACAATTTGTTTTAATGCATCCTGTTTTCTGCACAATCTAAAAACAATTGTGATTGGTTGTCAATAATGATGATGTCACTTTTTTTAAATCTGAAGAAAAGTATGACAGAGAAGTGAGGACTAGAGAGGGCCAAAGAGCAGAAAGGGCAAAAAAGGGGAAGCAATAGGGAGGAAAAGAAGAGGTTATTAAAACTGAGGCACAATGATTGCAAGCTCCAGGCCAGCCCAGGTACCTTAGTGACTCCGGCACCCAAATAGAAAGGCTGAGAATGTAACTCAGTGGTAGAATGTTTGCTTGATCTGTGTGAATGAGACCCTGGGTTCAATTTCCCAAGCAGAATAAAATAAAAGGCAATTAGAATAATGAGTAGCTGATCTCACTCCTTGAGATGAAGCACCCCAACATCAGAGAACATAAAACAGAAGTTAAGCCAGGGTACAGAAGGTGTCCTTGAGCTGGGCATCAACTCCCGGACGTGCAGCAAATGCCATGAATGCCAGCTGTCTGTTCTGTTTGTAGTACTCGAAAACTTTGAAACATCTTTGCTAAATATCTCCGACAGCATAAAATACAAGGCAAACACACATTAAAGGAAAATTCCAAGAAGCTATTGTTTCAGTTGAAATTCTTGACCAGGCCCCAGTAGACCTTCAAGTCAAAATGGAGTCACTCATGCTCAAGCTTATGTCACCGACCTAAAAATAAGCAATTTAGTTCAACTTGCATAAAACTCAAGGTTAGAGAGAACACAGACAAATTTTCCAAAGAGGCCAGTTTTGATGGGTTTTATATAAACTATTGTGCTTAAATCCTTACACTGAAAGCAATCTGGAGTAACCTTGTATGAACCAGTTATTTTCCTTATCTCTCATTTTCCCTGCCTTACAAGGCTAGTGACTTTGAAATGGCCAACCAGCTTTTTGTTTTCTGTTCCTGCTTTCTTTAGCCCTTTTCTGTCTATAAACCCAACCTACTCTGTTCTACTTATTGGAACACTTCTGTTTTTTGGAATGAAGCATTGCTCAATTCTAGAATCAAAAAGAAAGCCATTTAAGATAGCTAAACTCAATTGCCCTAATCTTGCCCTTAGACAATAGTTTTTTTCCTTATTTAAAAGAAAAGTCACCAAAAATATGGCAAGCATGTGAATAACTAATGGAGATCCACGATGATCTGAATGTGGAGGTCTGGCTGCTTCTAGTTTAACAGGACATGTATGTCGGTCTTGCACTGTGGTACACCCATAACTCTTACTTATGATTTTGGAAGGAATTTGACTCATGAGGTCAAAGGGAAGATGAATTGAAGGAGGCAAGGATGGAGTCATCACTCCCACCCGGCCTCCCCCACCACTCACCTCCCACCTGCCCCTCAGGCCTCTTGCATGGCAAACAATGCTTCTCCTCCCTGCAGCTTAGGCTGACAGAGTCACGATAAGGACAGAATGAGCCCGAGAATGCTGCCCTCTGCATGTTGAGGGAGACTATCACCGCCCTCTCTGTCCTCTAAAAGATCACAGCAGATACTGAACCACTACACAGAGAACGTTCTTGGCATTGTTTTTCTAGGTGTGATGACAGCAGGTGCAGCATTAATAACAGGCTCTATCCCAGCATCTTGGAGCCCAGATTGCTCTTGGAGGGCTTTTGTGACCCTGACAATCAGGAGGAAAATAAAACACAAAGGACAGGGTGGGAGGGATTCTGCTATGGGATTCTCTGGGCACCGATGAAGTGAATGGGAGGCTTACATTTCTTCAGGCCTGAATTTTGTCATATATAACATGGGGCTAATTCACAATCCCACCTAGCTAAGGATAAGGAATGGGAAGTCAAACAAAAATTGCAGAAGTAATGGTGGATGTATCTTTCTAGCATCCTTTGATTTGTGGAGGCTCTGGGCTGGATGAGAGTCGTAGCTGTTCCTTTCTCTTGTTTGTCCCAGCACCATGGTGATTAACACCCTCTCTGCCTTTGGGACCACCTGGCTGTTCAGGAACAAACGTCACCAAAACGTCTTGAAAGAATCCCTAATTTTCCTGCTCCCAGAGCCTTCTTCTCCAGGGCAACCACACACAATGGCGTTTTGAAATTTATTTTCATTTTGCCAAGGAGACCCTTCCCTCTCCTCCCTGGCTTGGCTTCTATGGCCTGGCCATATTAGTGTTGGATGCACAGGGCTGTTTCAGCCTCAGAGCTGGCATGGCCTTGTTATGGCAGCTGGAGAAGGACAACACACCTGTGGGTATGCTGGGCAGGGCCAGGGCAGTGCTGGGCAAGTGTCCTAATTGCTAGAGAGTGACACAGCCTCACCAGCATGACCTCATCCATTTCCTTTCTCCAGGCTCTCTGAGCTCCGGGACAAGTGCAGGGTATTTGTGCAGCTGTCCCAGCCCCAGTGGGATTGGCCCATCTTACCTGTGGACTGCCCTGACTGGCCTCCAGGTGGACATCCGTACTCGGTCCACACTACCTCCCTTATCTAAGGCTCCCAGAATATTCTTGCTGCTGTTTTTTTTCTCATGGATGCTTGCAAAAGGTGCTGTTTTAAACAAGAAACCTTAAAAACAGATGGACTGTGGTTTCCAGATGTCACATCTCCAAGAACATGATAGAAACCAGAAGTCACCCCATCCAAGTCTTTGAGACCAGATTTGACATTTCTGAAACTGGAGAGGCTCTCATTGAAGATGGAAGTGCTGTCTCTGCCAGCTGGGCAGGAGCCAGTTTCCTGCTTGCAGCGCGCCCCCTCCTGCCTCCGTTGTCACTTCAGCCAGAGGACTTGGGACGGGGGCTGAGTAAGCCTCATGTGCTGTCTGTTGCACAGAAGATGCTGACCTGCTGTCTAGAGTGTGTCCTCAAGTTGTTTTTGCAGGGGTGGTGACAGAAGATGTGGAGTCAGCAGTGGTCTCTTTCCCAGTATTCGTGCAGAGCAGGGCCTTCTTTGGAACTGGGGTTTCAGCTGTCTGGGATGCAGAAGTGTGCCTTTGTGCACAGTCCTTCCGAGACTGAGCTTGCATCCCAAGCGTGACCACCGCCTTCTGAGGAAAATGGTGACGTATTCCCAAGGGGCCAATAAGCAACACGTGGCCCCTGGTGACACACCACACTGACACAGAATTGGGTTCAGAACCCAAAAGGCATAACTCTGCCTCCGTAACACATTTGAGGAAGAGATATGGGTAAAAAGTGAATCTCATGACCACAAAAAAAAGAGTCTGGGGAGAACATAATGAATATTAGTCACGCATCATTTTTGTCATAAGGAAAACTTGGTAATAGTTTCATGTTGCTGAGGGCCCAGCTTGTCTAGAATCACTGTGCAGTACACTCTTCTTGTGGAAACATCTTGGAAATCATTTTTATGATAAAAAGTTCCCGTGTCAAGCAAAATTGAAAAGCACTTCCTTCTGTGCTTGCGGAGTCATGATATACACCCAAGGCTCGGAATATGTTCTGAAGCAATTCTTTCATTCAGTTTAACCTGGGGTTTCTGTAATTTCTTAGTTTGTGTCACTACAGTGAAGTATCTAGGGAGCAAGCAAATGTGGTCTGTTTAGTACCCAAGTCTGAGGGACCATGAGTGTGGCTGCTGCGTATCGGCCACAGCTCAGCTGCTTCACATCACACATTCACAGATGGTGGAAACAAGTGAGAGGTAACATCATGAATTAGCGGTGAGCAAGGGAGGCTGTGTGGGGCCAAGTCTGCTCCTTTTGCAACAATCTTCTCAGGAGAACTACCATAGAGGCCTCCCTGGACATCCCTCTCTCTCAGTGACCTCCCCCACCACTGAGTCCTGTGCCTCTGGAAGGCTCCCCCCATCGGTGCTCCCCATGGGACTTAGCTTGAAATCACAGTGCACCCAAGGGAGATACAGGGTATATTCGAACCACTACAGTTTTCTACATGTATTTGGTAATAGAGTGTTAACATTACAAAATATGTAGGCAGCACAATCCAAAGAAAGGTGCTTTCGTGGAAGATGTACCATGCTTGCAACTGACAAGTTGGGCAGTTTCTGTGTTTCCGGGATTATGTGCTTGGTTCATCTACATGGGTGAGTGACTCATTCACTCAGGGCTGAGTTTTCAGCTTCTCTTACTCACTACAAATTTAATGTCACTCAGGCCTTAAGAAGGATGGTGGGAGATAGTGCATGGAATTCCCTCTTACAAAATGAATTTTCTTGTATTAATGGTAAAAGTGTAAAGGCTATAAACACATTTTGGTTATGCTCTGAGACTAGAAGATAATCTCATTCAATTGTTTTCCATCGGCACTTGGAGTTCTAGAAAGGCTTTTAAGAAGGGGCCATAACATCCTTCAGTCAAATGTCTTCTTCTGCACACATCCGAGAAGGAATTCCACACCTTCTGAATGGAACCCATAGGGTTTAGTTTTATATATAGTCTTGGAACATAGTGAGTGTGTCGTTTTAGTCTGAGTCATTCTAGACTTATTTTTGACTTCTTGCATTTTCTATGCACAAAAATTTATGACCTGATGTTTGGAAATGCCTAGCCAGAGCCCCTCCAGGCATGTCAGCCCTGACCTCATTCATCGCAGTGTCTTTCTCTTCACGTGTGGTCTTGCGGACACTGCTCCTGCTGGCTTCAGTCCTGGTGTTCTCACTGCTCCTGCTATTCTTTTGATCACTCATCGCATGGCCACTTTCAACGCTATTGTTCTGTGGGTTTTCTCCAGGCTAAGACTGCTATTTCAGATTTACCTGCAGCCCAGACAGAACTCCAAGCCAGCTCTAAATCTGATCGAATATCCCAGCCCCTATAACTCCTCCGGAGAATGGTTCCCACTTTTGCCTTGGTGTTAGTTACGATGTCCCTATCACCTATTCCAGGGTCTGAGATGTAGGCCAACTCATCCTTTTCCTCCCCCAGCTCACCAGCCTATTTAATATCTGGTATAGATTTGCTTTCAAAGTGGAACCAGGTGAAAGGGGAATGCAGAAGGCCACACTGGGTTCTCCTGTTGTTTCAGTTTCTCTGTCTGGATAGATTTACCGTGTGAAAACATATTCCCACCAGAGCCATCGCTGCTGACCCTTCCGTGACACCTCTGGGATTTGACGGCAAATCAATGGTGCCTGGGGTCGAGGGAGTTCAGGCTTCAAAGGGAAAATATTCAGCATTGGTGCAGTCACTGGCCTGGCTCCCTCTCTTGTTACTTTTGATTGATTTTTATATACAGGAGAGACAGAAAAGACTGGCCCCCCATGTCACCCTCCACAGACGCTTGTAATTAGAGTGTAATTGCTCGCTGTGCAGTGAGTGCCCGCTTGACTCCGGCCCCTTCCTTCCTCTTCCTTGAAGGCAGGTACAGTACAGTGTTGTGTGCTGGAAATAATTGGGTAAAAGCCCTTCACTGAATCTGCCCTTAGAACACTTAGAAACTGTTAACTATTTTGTCTACATAATATAAATTATTTGACTGATTGTTTCAGCCCTTCAAATTTCCAGCTGATCCATGCAGTGGAGAGACCCAGTCTGAATATGCAGGAGTTCATCTGTAAGTGAGAATCGTCCCTCTCTTCCTATTTAGGATGACATTTTTATAAAATTATATTCTTCCAGTGGGCACAAATATCTCTACACATTTCTCTGAGGGCTGAGCTGGATGGGCTTAGGTGGTGCTTTAAAGCAGTCACCAGAAAGGAGCTCAGCAGAAAACCACACAGTAATTTGCAAGGCACATAGCAAGCCGATAGCTTCAGATGTGCCCTCGGCACTCACAGTCTTTTACACGGCTGGGGAACTTCTGCTTCCTCCGTGATGAGCTCCATATGTCTCGGTTTGGTTTGCTTCTTCTGCACAGGCCACTCTGTTCCCTGGACTTCTATCCTTCTTCCCTTATTTTCCTCTGCAGAGTACATGTGAGCACTGGCTGTCTGGACGACACCTGGAGAAATAGGCTCGCCCAGAAATAACATGGCAGAGGTGAAGCCAGGGGAGCAGGCTGCCGAGCAGCGCCAGGCACCTGAGGGGTTCTTCGGTTCTCAAAGCCGGCACTGGCTTGTGGCTCTAAAGCTCTTAATTTAGAAACAAACGGGAAATGTAACATTGACATTCACACCTTGTGAAATTCTTCTTTTCTCCCCTGGTGGGATACATTCAACTTCAACATGCCCCCAGGCAAGGAGAATGTGAACAAGATTTTACAGTCACTGTGTAATTGTCCGCACACGGTCTGGACCTGGACTTTGTGAGATCTGAGGCGACTCAGCCTGGGAGGAAGCTACTTGGGAGACATTAACAACAAGGTTAGCTGGAGTCACCTGGAAGTAAATTCCGACTCAACTTTTGTCCAGAAATATTTTGAAATGCTGCTTCCTTGGGTCTGAGAGCTCACTGTGGAATCTGATGCTGAGAAACTGATTCTAGACACTCATCCTATCATAGCATCTACCTTCTTTTTTTTTTTAAGTTATGCTTATAATGTGTTAACCATCATTTAAAACCCAAACTCATGAAGAAATCACTATTATTATCACCTTGAAGTTTTGCAAGAAAACTAAAGCTTGTAGAGATGGAGCAACCAGTCCTGGATCATGCAGCTGTGACCCAGGTGGAACTGCCATTTGACCCTAGGCCGAGATTGACCTGGGTTGACTGGAAGCTCCCTGTCTAGAGCCCCTGGGCAAGCTGGCTTCTGGAAATTAACAGACAGAAGGTGGGAACCAGGCTGTGCTAAGTGTCCTCTGATTCAAGGTGGAGAAAAAGCCATGAGGCCACGCCCTCCGTTCCAGGGATTAGCTCTCAGTTCTGTGGGTTCAGGTAGAACTTGGTTGAACTACTGTGGCTGATGATGGCCGTGATTCTGATGAGGTCTGAACAATACTTATGGGGCTGTTGTGATTGAATAAAAGGATGTTTGTAAATACCAAGTGCCTGTAACATAACAGTTTTTACACAGTGTTTTTCCATCTATGAAACTGTAGGTGCTGGAACATTTTAAGACAAAGCAGCTGTTAGGAATTTTATAATGGTGATTTACTATTTTTCTTCCCTTTCTTCTCCAAATCTTTTCTGCTCAGGATAGGAATTAACCCTCATGTTATTTAGAACTCAGTTTACTGAGTTCTTTTTCTCAAACAAGAATAATGTTCTTTATGTGTGGAAAATCATAATTTCTACAAGGATAATTTCCTTCTGGGAATTTGTGGAGTTAATACCAAGTATTCATGGGGAAATGATAATAATATTTCCACTTATTTTTTGTATGTGCTGAATTAGTATTTTGCATACGCCGAATTATTTTACATGCATTTTCAATTAACTGTCAAATAATTCAGTAAATATTATTTTACCAATTTAAAGATTAAGAATGGCACATACTTTCTCCAAGCAAACAAAGTCTGTTTTTTCTTGGTTGTAGATTACTGGTGCATACCCCAAATCTATGGGTACCATGACACCTTCCTGCTCTCTCTGGTAAGAAGCAAGACATTTTCTGGCATCTACTCCCACACACAGTATCTGCTGACCGTGCGAGGTCTCTTAACTTCTCAGTCGTTAACATGTGGTATCAGTCTTTGGATCTGGGTGTCCTCAGGCTCCCTCTACTCTCTGTTCTCCATAAAAAAGTTCCAGGAATGTCCCTCCCTCCATGCTTCCTGACCCCGGGATGGTGCATACACAAACCCTGACATTCAAAGGCATGTCCCCAAAGAGGACTCAAGAAAAGCCACAGGATATCATGACACATATTTTTACAGATCTAGTTTTACTCCAAGATTTACCTAATAGAAATGAAATCACTTTAAGCAATTTCATTTAAAATTTGAATAATTTTGTAGTGAAACATTCTACACAGTAGAAAGCAACATTTACATGCATTTGTAAAATAACACAATCTTGGAGTAGAAACTATTCCCAGAAATCAAGGATACCATGTGCCTCTAGCAGGTCCTTTAGGGGAAAAGAGTGAAATGTTTCAATTATGCTATATTTTAACACACATTTTCAGTAGTTGCATGGTGTTTAGGGTAGAGGATAAAGACCATTTCTCGGCCTTTCCTGATAGGTGTTGCTACCACTATAG
This sequence comes from Petromus typicus, assembly GCA_004026965.1. NCBI lineage: Eukaryota > Metazoa > Chordata > Mammalia > Rodentia > Petromuridae > Petromus > Petromus typicus. Next base: position 15,940 of record PVIR01008723.1, read on the forward strand.
ATGGCTTAAGTGTTACGGTGAAGGATGAACACAAATGATCCTGTGGGCATCTGTATTAGTTTTCTGGGACTGTCATAACAAAATTCCACAGACTGGCTGCCCTGAACAACAGACAGTTATGTTCTGGAAGTCCAAGATCTGGACTTGGCAGCTGAGCTTCCCAGGGCCTCGCTCTTCCTCTGGTTTCACTCTCCCCCTCCATGCTGGGTCCTCATACAGCCTTTCTTCTGAGCATGTGTGCCTGGTGACCTTCTTATCTGAGTTTCCTCTGCTTACAAAAACACTAGTCAGACTGGATGAGGATCCAGCTGTCTGCCTGGGTTCTGAACGCCAGGAACTCACTGCTCATGCAGAAAAGTGCAGCTGATAGAGGGGTAAGAGGGACTGATCCTACACAGTAGGAGCAGAGCAGCCATGAAAAGCAAGGCAGCACCAAGGGTGAAGGAAGATCAAAAGGCCAGTGACCCTGCAGCTGGTTAGAAGAAGTGGAAGTAGGAGGAGGTGGGACTGACATCTTAGGACAGGGTCAAATACAATGTGTACCATGCCAGAGCCGAGAGCATGCCCCATGGAAGGCAGCAGGAGAGGCCAGTGCCACGGCCAGATCTGGATTTTAGAAGGATGATCCTGGGAGCTCTGCAGAGCATCCATTGTCAAATGGAAGCAAGGCCCAGACACCTGTTGGAGCAGGAGAGGACGAAGCCAGGAAAGAGAGAGGCCTCAGGATATTTAACTGAAAATGCTCTTCAGATCTCTCTTGGTTTCCTTCCATGTAGCTGATGTCCACTTCCTTCATTTGCACGGAACACTGGCCAATAATTCTTGCAAACTCAGTGTATGCCAAGCAATGGTCTAAGCCCTTTGTATGACCTTATTTATTCCTCTCAGTGATTATCACTTCACTTGACAGATAGGAAAATTGAGACACATCAGGATTACTTAGTCCTTCTACAATAATAGAACTACTGAGAGTAGGGTGAGGATGCAAACACAGGTGATTTGGCTCTAGCACTCGTCTTCTTAATCATTACCTCCCATTACCTCTACCAAGCAGCCAGTAACCAGCCTCCCAGAATCCTTGAAGCTTGGGGCCAAGATTTCAGTCTTTTTTATTCCTGGCAAAGGCAGAGTACTCTAGAGGAACTTTGAGGTTTTGCAATACATGCTGTTAGAATGACTAAACACAAGTCTGATCCTGTCCAACTCTGTGGAATTCTGTTACAGTACATTCACCATCAATTATGGCACATTGAATGTCCTCAGAATACTTAACTTTGAGGTGAAAGGTAAGTAGGAAAGGATCTCTGTTCTAAGGAGTTCATGATCTAGAATGTAGGGTGCATCAAAAGAAAACATGTGTCTTATAGACCATAAGAATCTGTTGCTCCAATATTCTATTGAGAATCTTTCATTATTATTGTTACAAAAAAGTACTTGAGGACTGAAATTTTGGCAATCTTATACTCACCACTGACCAGAAAATGTGTCCTTCCTCTTTGTGTTTATAAGCAGAGGAAGAAAAAACTGAGGCAGATAGAAATAGAGACCAAACAAAATAATGGACACTGGACAGAGATAAGAGTAAATACTGGTTTTGTGTGCAAGTCAAGAGAGCAGTACATCCCTTCACATTTGGAAGAGAGCTTTGTTCCCATGGACAGGAAGCTGTCCGTCATCCTCATCTCCTGGATTCTGCCAGTTGGAGTCCCTGAGGAAAAGTGTGTGATCTGGGACTGGGCTGTGTCACTTAGGAAAGGTCAACAGACGCATGGGGTTTCTGGAACCTTTGTGGACACTGGGAGAAAGGGCAGCAAATAAGGAGGGTGTTGGGTTCATTTCCACTAAAAAAGGTGGCTCTTTATGAGGCAAGGGGCTGGAGCTGTCCATTTACAAAATCCCTGCAGACTATAGGTCCTCCCCAGGGCATTTTAACATCCATCCTTTGTGTTGGAGACAGAGTTCATCGACCTCACTTTCCACTGTTCTGCTTTGCTAGGAAGAGATCTTTGGGAAGAACTGATTCACATATCCCCAGAGAGGAGGAGGTGCAAAGAAAAGCCTGACTCAGCCAAATACTCAGATGTCCACCAAGCAAAACATGCAGATATTTGGAAATATCTAAAGAGTCAGCCCGGTTTTAATTCTCATGCAAGTACTTTTAGTGTCTAACACACTATGTGTGTTTTTATTTAGTGTTAGGAAGACTTGGCCAGAGACAAGTGTATCTGTGAGTGTGCCTGTGTACATTCTTGCAAGTGTATGTGCATGTCTGTGTGTGGGTGAGTATCTGTATAGGCACAAAGTATGCGTGTGAATGAATGAATGTGTAGTATGAGTTTGCCTATCAGGGTACATTTGTGTGAGTATAGGAGTTCGTGTGTTTGTATATGAGAGAATGTGGATGCGTGTGAGTTTATGAATGAGTGTAGATATGTATGGGGGACTGCTGTGTTTGAGTTTTTGTATGGATATTTGTGGGTATAGTGAAAATACCACACTGTGATATGAGAATAGATATGTATGAGAACTTGTGTGTGTGTTTTCATGCGTGCATATGTGCATGTGCGTGCATGTGTGTGTGCGCTTGTATGTGTGTGTGTGTGTGTGTATGTGTGTGTGTGTGTGTGTGTGTGTGTGTGTGTGTGTGTGAAGGTTCGTGGACAACAGGAACCTGGGTTCCAGCTGGTGACATGACACATTTCATGAAGTTGCTTCTGATTCACAAGCACTCTAAGACAGCATGAAATAATACAAAAACTTGAGCTTTGCAGAATCATGGGGTTTTGTTGTCGGTTTACAAGGAGAAGTTATGAGAGAGGGGATTCATCGGCAGCTTCTGTGAACACAGCAGAGGTCTAGCCTCTGTCCTAACTTAGAGCGACCTTTTCCTTCCTTTCCTTTCTTCCTGGGCCATGTTGGTCTGTTTGTCAGCTGCAGTCCTAACCAATTTTTCTCAGAGCCCCAGGTTACAGAGCAATCTGGCTGACCTCACTGTGGTTTTCATACCATGGCATGGTGTCTAATGGAAACCACACGGGGCTGCAAGTCAGAAGTGTTCATGTGACCTTGAGAAGGTCAAAGAAGCTGTTAGTGCCTTAATCTTCATCCTGGTCAACCTGAGATCGGTGTCATGGCCTCCCTGCCTCTGAGACTGATGAAGGAAGATGAGTGAGTGGAAGAGAGCAGGAAGAAATGCACAAGCTTATCCCCTGGCAGTATTGTTTGAGCCTAAGCATTGATGTCAAGCCTCTACCTTTCAGCCTCAGCTATTTCCTCCTGGGGATGGCAAGTGAGCACAGACAGGATCTCCATCATTTCTGGGCAGTCAGAAATTCCATGGTAGGCGCCAATACAGATTTCCTTTCCCCAAGGGGTGCACACTGTGGCACAGATAATCTCTTTGGACATTTAGATCAAAGAAATAAGAGTCAAAGATAAAAGCTGTTCACTCATGTCCAAATCCCACAAATGCCTTTTTTCTATTTCTTTCTTTGTATTTCAATCCTGCAGCTCCTGCCTCAGTGGCTTTTCCTCTGTGACAAAAGTCTTACAACATTTTTTGCACCGGGGACCAATCTTGTGAAAGACAATTTTACACTGAATGGGGAGGGTGGAGTGGGGTGGTTTAGGATGATTTGTGCACGTTACATTTATTGTGTGTTTAATTTATATTATTATTGAATTGTAACATATAATGAAATAACTATATAATTCATCATAATGCAGAATTAGTGGGAACTCTGAACTCATTTTCCTGTACCCAAAGGTGTGTTGCTTTTGTCCAATCTACTCTATAATCACATTTTGGTTGGTGTCATTGAAGAAAATCTTGCTTTCACAAAGAAAGGATGTTGGAAGAGGAAGCAGGTTTTCAAGGGTTTTTGCGGCAAGTTCAGGATATTCTGTTTCGACTTTAGAATATATGAAGATTTGAAGTTGTCTCTTACATACTTTTACTTGAGATTTCAAACAAGTGATCCTCCTCTAGCATGGACAAAGTTGATTCATGTGCTTGTTCACAAATAGGTTGCAGATCTGTTCTCTCATGGTATGAAGGGCTTGAGTGGTTGGAAGGTACTGTTCAAACTCTTTTGAAAGCTGAAACAGGTCATCATGCACCAGACGGGGGAAAAATGTCCAGGATCTTTCTCTTTCAAAGTTTTTGTTAATGTTTGAAACCTCAAAAATCTCAATGTTTACTCATTGCCCCGGTACTTATAGGTGGTTGTTGTTTGCAATCACTTTATCTGATGACTCGAACCTAGCTGTTGTTTTCCCCTGAAGCAACAGATTGAGTTCATTGAATAGGCTGAATATGTCACACAAGTAAGCAATATTTGGAATCTGTTTTTCGTCATTGGAATATGCGCCAGTGGTGACTACTTTTCTCAGAGAAATCTCTAAAGTGGCTCTTACAACTCAAGTACTCTGGCCAGTGACCTACCTTAAAAAGCCATCTCACTTCTGCATGTAAGCAAAGACATGTGTGTTCTGTGTCCATCTACTGACTGACACAGCTGTATGAACAGATATATGTTAAGGGCTTGTACTTTAATGTGGTTGGTGATGTGTTTTAATTACACCCTGTAAAATGTTGATTTTTTTAGGGGGGACTATCCAGAACTTCTCTATTGAGGATACAATGTCTAGATTCTTATTCCTATCAACATCTTCAACATGAGTAGTGAAGCCAGAAAGCATCCAGTCATGGCAGCTAATCTGTTTGTATGTGTCCAATTTCTCTCATATGTAATTATTCCAACACTTAAATAGCTCCATAGCTATAATGTTGGTTGGCATGTAACATAGCCTCGTGCACATCGTCTTGGTAAATATATCACACTGAAACAAGCATTGTTTTAACTGTGTTCAGCATCAGTAGATTCATAGACCTGGGTTGCTACACCAGTGACTCATTAATCCTTTCTGACAGTTGTGCATCCATGTCCTCTGCTATTTCTTCCATGCATCTGGTTATAGTGCTGGCTAAAAGAGGAGCATATGCCACCTTTTGAACTGCAGCCTCTTATAAAAGTTCAGAACAAATGTTCTTAGCAGCAGGCAGGACAGTTATTCCCTAACAGTAAACAGTTTCTTGGCTTTGGCAAAATGACAGACTATTAAGGATGATGCTCCCTGTTAAAACACATTCGATGAAGTGGTGACCTTCAATAACTGCTTCTTTCTTTATGTTCATGATGTTTGTTTTTCTTTTGAAAAACTCTCAAAGCTCGTTTTCTGATGCAGCATGTTAGTCTCCATGTGGTGGAGAAGTTTTTAAGGTTTGATGGCTTTGTTAGATAGTCATTTGCCTCATATTATATAAAGTATGCTTAGAGAATGTGAATTGCTTGTGGTAATGTACCTGTAATTTATGAAGGACTCATGGTGTTTTCTTTTAAACATATCTTATTTTTCTTGGCATTCTTAGTCATTCTGCTTTCAAAATGAGCCCTCCAGGGCCAGGGATTTAGCTCAGTGGCACCATATCTACCTTGCAAGGACAAGGTCCTGAGTTTGGTCCCTGGTGCAGTTTTTTAAAAAGCCCTTAAGTGCTGTGTTTTACTTATTTGAGCTAGAATTAGCTTGTGGCTTACAAAAATTGACTAAAACAAGTGCACAGTTTGGAAAACAGGCATATATAGGAGAGATAAGTAAAATAGTGAGTGGGCTGTATGTAGACTAAAATAAAATAAGCGTCAGATTCTGACAAAATCTGTAACCAGATGCAGCTGTACAATTGCAGTACATCAACTCACTGGCCACTCTATGGCCTGCCAACATAATCAGCTTCATTTTTACTTGCCACATAGTGAAAAGGTTTTGATATGAGTCTGCAAACAATGGATTTATAATGGCCTCTGTGGACTGAAAGCTCTCCACTAATGTTAATCTGGATTTACAGACACTCCTCAGTGCTAGCATCACCACCTCAGCCTCACCTCAGATCATCAGGTACTAGAGCCTCGTAGGGAACATATGACCTAGATCCCTCCCCAGAGGTTCATGCTCTGATGAATGAGAATTTAATGTTGCTGCTAATCTGATAGGAGGTGGAGCTCAGGTAGTAACACAAGCAGTGAGAAGTGGCTTAAATATAGATGAAGCCTCATTCACTTGCCTGCTGCTCAGTTCCTGCTGTGTGGCCTGGTTCCTAACAGGGGTTGGGGATCCCTGCTCTATGCAATGGCTATGTGATTACACATGAATGTGTTAGCCAATGGGCTCAGCATGGGAGGAAACAGGTGGCAAATGAATCATATGGCCCTACCCCTGTGGCCTTCGTGTAGAACAAGAAGACAGTATAATAAGTAACTTTAGCAAAATCTAAAATTCTGCAAGGGAAATGCTCATGTAAATTTGAGTAAACAGACAGTGATTCATCCTTCTCTAGGCTCAAGAAAACTGCCTTGGCAAGATGACTACAAGTTGAAATTTGGGGAGCTTGGAGATAACTCTATGAGGACTATTCCCAGAGAGATGCTGGAGCATAAAAGCTGTTCCCTAAACATTTTTGAAAAAAAAATTGAATTTATAATGGCCTCTGTGGATTGAAAGCTCTCTGCTAATGTTAATCTAGGTTTACAGACACTGCACTGTGGAGAATAATTCCAGGTAAAGGAAAATTTCCTATCTAATGGTCACATGAACTGTTTGAGGCAGCATAAGATGTCCTATGGTTGCAACTGAGAGATCGAAGGGACAGCCTTTGGGAGGTAAAGCTGGCAAGGAAAGCAGAGAGCTGATTGTAGGGCCCTCAAAGCTTGTAAGCGGTTGAGGCCTACTCTCAGGCCATGAAAATAAAGAAAGTTGTGAAATGTGATGTTCACAGAGTGCTGTGAGCATGTAACCAGTGCTTCTCAAATGTGTAGTGAAGTCACTTGAGCATCTTGTTGAAACCTTGATTCTGCTTCAGCAAGGGGAGCCTAGCATTCTTTACCACCTCCCTGGGGCCAGTTCTGCTGGCTCCAGAGTCTAACTGTAATAGGCATGCAAATTGTGGCATAAAGATCAACTTTCTAGTCTTATAACACCATATATATCGTCATGATGGTGCACCTTAGAAGTTCTGTTGTTAATTTTGGTGCATAGGATAACCAATTTCTAGAAATGGAACAGATCTTATATCTAAGACACCAAATGTAAGGAAATAGCACTTCTAGCCAGATCAGTCTTCTGCCTACAGTTAGTGGGCCTGGAGCCTGGGCTTTCTGAATGTCATCTCAGGGTTCTTCTTATAGGACTAAAGTCTCTCCTCTTTCCACATGGCCTTTCCCCTGCTGCAGCCATCAGGATATGGGCAGAGGCTGGCTGTGCCTAGAAACAGGCATGTGGCTGATACTGGAGAGGATTTTGGACAACGTCTGAGTCCTGGAGGATTAGCTGTGGCCTTGGATCAAGGTCAGCCCAGAAAGTTTCCCAAGCCTGGGTTAGCCACAGCCTGAAATGTGCTCATGAAATGGTATTATGGTCTTTCTTTTCTGGAGTTTAAATAGCTCTGCTAGTTTGTCCAGCAGGTGATGTCTTCTTGGTGACCACGTTGAATAAGCCAAGGTCCTAGACACTGCAGTAGGTTCTAGGATCACCTGTAGCTATACCTAGGGGATTGCTTGTACAGTCATAGTAAGTGCTACTAAAAGTTTCACAACAAAAATTTCTATTAAAATTGCATTTCAATTGTCTGTCATTACTGCCTAAAGCACCATCATTGATTATTCAGCCTTGAGTTTAAGCACTGCTTCATCTTTTATTCCTTCCTAAATAAAATCCAAGAAAATAAGATATTAAGTCACCAAGATCCCACTGGCTGTTCCCCAAACAAGAGAAGGTGTGCTGGCTAAAGAGAGAACCCAGGAAGGGATGACAACAGCCAAAGGCAGAGGAAGGAGCTGCAGGAAGCAGCACCGACCGAGAGTGTCCACTTCACCATTTTGCCCACAGCCAGCTGTGTGTAATCTTGACCTCCAGATGCTTCCCTGCTTTTTTTGTCACCAAAAGAAATCTGGTGGTGATGTAAGGGACTGGGGTGACATCAGCCTTTTGCATTCAGGGAAAAGTTTATGGTAAACTTCCATTAAACACCCATGTGCCTCTCTCCCATGGAAAACATGAATCTCCTGACAGCCAGCCATGTGCACCTCTTTGAGAATGGAGCAGGGATGAGCTTTGGCCAGGAGTGAAGTTATAGCATTTGAGTAGAAAGGAATAGTGCCCTTCACTGGAATGATACCTAGCACAGCACATTGAAATGGTGCCCTGCTGCTTTCAAAGTACTGTTGCGTGTTTGTCTTAACTTCACCTCAACAACTATCCTGTCAAGAATGAAGGTAAACTTCCTACTTCCTCTGGTGTAAAAGTCACCCAGAAACTTGTTAAAAATGCAGATTTCTCACACTAGAGATTCTTATGCAATGTATTTGAGGTATGGCCTTGAATTAGAACTTTTAAAATTACATAGAAATGAGTGGTCTAGCCTTTGAGAAATGCCAATCCCTTCATACTAAGTTGGTAAGTTATACAAAATGTGAAAATTGAGTCCTATTATATACCCCATTATGTCTTCCCCAGTGCATAGCACTGAGCTTTGCATGTATTATGTTCTTGACAAATGATAACAGGTTTAGTGGTCAGAACAAGTCATCTAAGCAGGTCTCTCTAAAGGAGACAATGTCAAAGCCATTGATGTGAGTCTTTTCAAAGCCTGGGAAAAGTTTTATTATTTCATTGGAACATAGAATACATGTTGGTAAGCATGAGAGATACAATTACAAAAATAACTTCAGATCACATTGTGGAGGACCTTGAATTTAGGAATTTACACAGTTCAGAAGCGGTCAGGGAATGCTGAATAGCCACATGCATGTGTGCTGGGAATGCAAGGTAGACAAGTGCAATGTCTGCTGGGATTATTCCCACACTTGTACACCATTTTATTAAGGCCAGAACAAATCAATATGGGAAGCTTTTGTGTAAGCAAACTCAGAGTTCCTAAAGCCTTGAAATTTTCTAGGTTGTAATCTGTAACCACTCCCCAGGGGAGGAAATCTAATCCCACCCGAAGGGCTCTGGGTCCTAAATCTTTATCTGCAGCAAGTGCCTTGGAGTTCATGGTCCCAAGCACTGCCTGAAGTATTTTCCCAGATGTTCCACAGGCACCCCCAGTGTCCCTCACAGCCATGCAGACCCAGACTGCATGCCCACCCTGCGCTGTCTTCCCAATTCTGGTTTATGGTACTTGCCTGTTCACTTAGGTCTGATACCAAAGTCACGACTGACTCATCTTTCACCCTCATGTGCTGGGAAAAATAGCCTTGGGTATCCTGTTTCTCATATATTTCCCTCTTTTTTACCACTGAGACATTAGAAAGGAAGATTTTTGTTTTTTCAATTCCCATGCATATGAGTTCTCCCAGTTCTTCAGCTATGATCGTCTATGGCCAAAGGGGTCGGGATGGAAAAGGAATTTTTATTAGAATTGGAAAATGGAAGAAAGGGCTCAGTTTTTATGAGCTGACTACCAAAATAGGATTTCCAAATTATAAATAAGATTCCTCTTCAAAGATGGACTTTATTGAGAGAACTGGGAATAAATATTGGTGTTTTGTCTTATGTGGTGGCAATAATGAGAAGAACTATGTATATTTGAGTACCAGTTGATGTTTGATACACACACACATTGTGAAATGATCACAATAAGCAAGTCCATTCAACATTCTCCAACCTCACAGTTTGTTTTTTTTCTTTCTTTATCTTTTGTTATTCTGAGAGCACTTCAGAGTCACTCCCTCTGCACTTTTAAGTTTACAGGACAGTGTTATTATTGCCAGTCATCACCGTGCTGTGCTGTGAGCCTCTAGAACCTCTTATAATGCACCACTGAGACCTCAAACATCTCCTTATTTCCCTCCCTACATTCCAGGCAGTTACTGTTCCACTCTTTGCTTCTATGAGTTTGATTGTTTTTGATCCTACGTGTAAGTGAGACAATACAGTATTTTTCTGTGTCTGGCCTATTTCACTTAGCATAATGTTCTCTGGGTTCGTCAGTGCTATTGAAAATGGCAGGATTTCCCTTTTAAATGCTGAGTAAAATACCACTTCTGGGTGCAGAGCCAAAGGAAATGAGATGAGGATTTTGAGACACCTGCATTCACATGTTCTCTGCAGCACTATTTATAATAGTCAAGATATGGAAACAATCTAAACTCTGCCAACAAATGACTGGCTAAAGGAAGTATAATATATTAAAAATATTGACCTTACAGTAACTGAAGTCCCAAGAGTTCTCAGAATTCATGTTCTCTAGGAAGACCTAATCCAGGAGAGAAGGACTAGACCTGTGGTTGAGCAAGGAGTTGGGTAGGGAGGGACCTAGGACTCATGTGTCCTCAATTGTCCCACCTGGTCCCCAGAGACCAGAGACATTAGATACTCAGGGAGTTATTCAGGGTACAGGGCAGGGTCTACATGCCACTCAGAGCCTCAGGAGGCGGTGGCTACACTGGATGGCCCTCAGCAACACAGAGTCACAGTGGCACCACTTCAGGGGGGCAGTCACTGATCCAGAAATCTCTGCCTGCTGGAGAACATGGGTGCTACTCTATGAATACAGCCCTTCCTCACCCACACTCAATTGGATGTTTAGTTACCAATATGACAGTGGTGAGAGGCAAGAGGACCGTTAGCAGGTGCTTGGGGACCATGAAGAACTTGTCCTGGAGAATGAGCCAGTGTTTATCTCATGGGAATGGGCTGAATTTCAGGGGAGTTCAGGCCCCTTACATGTGCTCCTGCCAGTGGTGCCATCTCCTACTGTCGGATGCCCTCAGCAGAGGCAGCTACCAGATCTTGAACTTCCATGCTTCCAGAAACATAAGTTAAATAAACCTATTTTCTCTATAAATTACCCAGCCTCAGGTACTCTATGATCTCAACAGGAAATGGGCTGAGACATAGGGTCAGCAGGGTAGAGAGGTGGATGAGGTATCATAGAAGGCCCAGCAGAAGCCATGCACTCATGGGCTGATCCTATGGGGAACTTTCAAGCTCTGATTGAGGCAAATGAGCAGAACAGGACTAGGGGAAATGGCAATTGAGTGCCCAGAAGCCTTGCAGGTAAGGAAGGCTTCTGGGCACCCAGCAAGCCCACAGCCCACTGGAGACCAGTGAATATCTATCCAGAGGGATTCTGACCCCTTAACAAGAGAGGAGCAGTAAAGAATAGAAAACTGAAACATCTGCACCTTTATCTGAAAGTCTCAATTATCTCACTGAGACTACAAGAACTAGAGGCCTCCAAGGCACCCTTACATGTAACCATAAAAGGAATGAAGAATCAATATATGCTACAGCTGAAAAAGCCCTGAAAACTTAGTCAATGAAGCCAGCCATTAAAAATCATTTATGATTTGTACCCTATTATATGCAATGTTCAGAGTGGATGAATGTATAGAGACAAAAAAAAAAAAAAAAGGCTGGAGATAAAGGAATAAGGGGAAAAGAGGGTGTGGCTGCTAAGAGCTAATGGGTTCAGGTGACGAAATGTTCTAAAATCCAAGGTGGTGATACATTCACAACTCTGTGGATACATTAGAAAATAATGAACTGAGCACCTTAAATAGGTATTTTGTGGTATGTCCATAAAGCAATTATTTTCAGTTGTCCTTACTTGGCAGTGTGAGCGTTTCCCCCATCTCCAGTGCACAGACGGGAGAGAACCTGAGAGGAGGATGGGGTCGGGGATGCAGTGTGTGCACCTTCCTCCCACCCTCAGTGCACTGCCCCCGCTTCTCCCTGCATTTGCTTCAGTTTCGCACCCTCAGGGCTGGTTAGTTGCTCTGGCTAAGACAAACACCCTTTGAAATCAGTTTCTTTCTAGTGAGACTATCGAGGAGGTTCTTATTGTTTCCATTGTATGTGTAATCGTGGTGAAGCATCTTGAGAGTTTGTTTTGGCTTTAGAATCAACAACCATGGATTCCCAAACAGCTCAGTGTCTTTTGTCTTCTATGCTATGTGATATATGGAAAGGACTGTTCTTTCTTGGTGCTGATTGCTGGAGAGCTGAGAGCCAAATCTGTGATCCCTCTCTGTCATTATGTGCGTGCCCACACACACACACACACACACACACACACACACGCTTGCACTCACACACACACTCACATGTACACACATGCATGTGCAGTCATTTCCTGTGCTGATCTCACTCTTGCCTCCATTTTGACCCCAGTCTACCCTTGCTATTTTTTTCTAAAAATGACTTGATATTCTGTATAAATTTACATAGAAATTCTTGATTTTTAATAAGATTGAGATTAGTGAAACCTCCAGGACATCTCCTGAGTGTCTCCTTCCCCATTTCCTCAAGTCATCTTGTGTCCTGCAAGGCTTGTCACAGGTGCTTCAGTCTTTCTAGACACTGGTCTGTGTCTTAACACATCCATCCTCCACAATATTGCTAAAACAGATCTTTGAAAAAAAATCAGCACTGTTTATTAACCCTGCCCACCCTGAAGTGACACCTGCTTGCTTTCAAAAGGGTGTCCAGGTTTCTGTGGTGGTGCGTGTGCCTCTTCAGCACCTGACTTCACCTCTCAGCTCCTTCAACTCTGCCAAGGTTCTTTGTGTTCCCTGAACTTTCTCTTGGCTTTTGTACTCACTTCCTCTCTGTCTTGCTCTTTCTGATAATATCTCTCTTGTCCAGAAGCGCCACCTGTGGGCTTGGACTGTGCTCAGAGATTCCCTGAGGTGCGACCTCCACTTTGGATGACAACGCAGGCCTGTCAACTCCTGTCAGCTGTGACTCACTGGAGCTGAGTGCTTCATTGCTCCTTAGAAATATGTTTAGCTTTTACTAATGATTGTTGAGTTAACTTGAGTACGTTAGACTTGGCAGCTTATAAATGATAGAACCTTTTCTTCCCTCGAGACTCCATTTAGAACAATGGAAATCAATGCTTGAATCAAACAAGGGAAGAGATAAAAATATCCATGTTGTTCCTGCTAAATTTAGAGAGTACAGTACAAATGAATGGCCAATTCACATTTTCTGTAACTTTGTTCAGTGCCATTGTTGGAATGTGTCGGGTAGAGATAGTTTGTGTTTGTAAAGCACATCTATTTCTCTGGAATCACTGTCACCTTCCTTGAGAGAGAAGCCTGCCTCCAGACCTCACCTGCAAGGTGGGTGCAGGCCTGCATCATGGCCCAGCAATGGATGTTGGAGCCGGACAGAATATAGCGGCTCTGAAGACAGACAGACCCCTGAGATGGAGCACCATACAAGGAATCTCTATTCCCAATTCACCCATCAGATATGTGGTTCCTCCACAAAATGAGAGGTAGGAAGGCATGTCAGCCATTTTCTTAATACTTACACAGGTTTCAGTTTCTACTTTATGGACTGAGTTGGTGGAACTAAGAAAGAGAGCAAAGATGTTAGACAGAGTCTCATAAGAAATGCAAAACATTTTTGCTTATTGAGCAGAAGTTATATTGACCTTATTGTTACTCCCTCTTGATGGAAAAGAGAATTATGATTATGCTAAAAAATGATTATGATTTTGCTAAGTGGTTAGAAGTGCACAGGAAGAAATGTATAGGTGGAATAACATAACTTGGACTTTAACATACTTCAAATAAAACAAACAAAGGAGCAAACACTAACAAAACCAAAATCAGGTATGAGGGGAAGACCAAAAAAAATGAAATGGTTGACCAGATGTTACCAGTTTTTGAAGTGGGTGAAGATAGGTAACCAGAAATTCCTGATTCTATTCCCTTCAATGTTCTGTATGTTTAAATTTTCCCTAAGAAAATTCTCTGTAAAGGAGCACTGGGTAGTTTAGGGGACCTAGAATTAAGATAGGAATGATACCCCAAATCCTCTGTCAATGGAAGGCACAACTGCTACCCAGCACTCACATGGGCCATGCCAGCCACACGTAGTAGGGAAACAGCTTCTGGAGCTACTGTCCTGCCTGAGTCTTGAAACTAGACATAGTGGTCTCTCTATTCTTTTACAGCCAGAGGGGCTAAGGTGGTACCTCTTCTTCACAACAGGGCAGGAGCTGAAGGTTGGCTGAGTCTGGGTTGGGGTGACTCAGTTGTGTGTTCTGGGCAGGGACAAGATGTCTGGCAGGCAGGAGTTGAGCTGTGTTTCATGTGGTAAAGAATTCCTCTACCTCGGATGGGGATTCAGGTCATACTCTAAAAGAAGGAGAAGTAGCTACTGTAAGGCTAAATTGATTCTCTCAAGTCTCTAAAGTTTGTTACAGTGATTACTAAGCTTTGATGTGATCTTCAGCTCTTTTGCCTGGGTAGTTCTTTGCAGTTTGCAAATGTTTTCACATTATTATCTACTGTTACTACTGTGCCACTTACAGTTTACAAGGTGTTCTCACAAGTATCTCTGACCATAATTTTATGAGTCAGAATCATTGCCACAGCAGAGACAAGTAAATTATGGAAAAGAGAAGGGAAATGACTCACCCAGGTTCCCAGAGTTTGAAGCAGAGACCTCACCCTCTAAGCCTTGAGACTCCTGCCCTGAGAATGGCCTGTGTAACTTCTGCTGTGATGCCACCAGATCTCACAGTGATTTCCAAGCAGTTTCAGCCTCCATTCGTCTTTACCTCAACCCAGTCTGGAGTAAAATGTCATCAAATTTTATCCTCCTTTGGCAACTTTTCTTAATAGCTTCTCTCTATTGTTGGAGAATGGTTTTAGGCAAACATGAGGGCATGAACTACAAATGGTTAACTTAGAGTTACTCATAGAATACAAACTTACATCCTGAGTTTGTAAGTATCACAGATTACTTGGTTCAAATTAGCTGCAGAGGGGCTGGTAGCTCCACGAGAAGGGTGGTGAGTTAATGGTCAAAGAATCTGAAGCATGAAATGGGCTTCAAATCAATTAAGCCTGAAAAGTGAATCTGTGCTGTAGTGTACTGTTGAGCCCTAAATGTAAAAAAAAAAAAAAAAAAAAAAAAAAAAAAAAAAAAAAAAAAAAAAAAAAAAAAAAAAAAAAAAAAAAAAGAAGAGAGCAAGACAAAAACCCAGCCAAGATGACTGCTTGAGACTCACTGTGGCCTCCCCAAAAATGCCGATGCAAGGGCACCCAGACCAGGGCTGCGGAGCCGCAAGTGCCAGCGACATATAACTGTTCTGAATGCAAACAACTAGCCTCAGCACATTCCAAGGATTAAAGGGAGAGAAAAAAAGTGTGATTCTATGTCAAAAGAAGGCCCGGCAAGCTCTCCCCTGCTGCTTAATACAGGAAATATCTCCCAAACATCTACTCTAATCCTCCACCAATACAATGAGAAATGAGCGCTGCTGGCAGCCAAGGAGTTATTAAGCCAGGACAAAAAAATATTCCCGCCCATAGCAACAGAGCCAAAGATAACAGCAGGGAATAACTGAGCTGCAGAGAAATAGCAGATACAAAACATTCAATCCTGGGAAGCCTCTAAAGTAAATGACGTGTGAGAAAAAGAAAAGGCTTGTTTTTACCCAAGAAGCTCAGCGTTGTGGTGCAAACTTCAGGCCTGGGTGGATAGCTCTGGCCAAGAAGAGCCCGGTTCACAAACTGGAGTCACAGGCTGTGCACAGCGCAGGCAGGGCTAATCCTGGGCAGCACCGGGGACCTTCTGAGGTGGCCACTGGCCTGCCAGTGAGACATACCTAAAAGGCACAGAAATCCAGGCTACTCTCCATATTTGCAACACAGAGATTCCAGAACACCACGCTTAGGTAAAGAGGGAGTTTTTCTCAGTAAACATTCCTCCAAAATGAGCTCTTCTGATCGAAGTGCTCACTCTCCTGGTGTTTTCCCCTGTCCCGTTTGAGCTAGAAAACATGAACAAGTAGGTAGCTAAACACTCACCCGTCCCTGGTAGGTCCTGGTTGCCACGAGCCTAAAAGAGCAGTTCCACTTGTCACTGAACAGGAAGGTAGGCTGCTGCTCTGGGCTTCGGAAGGGGGCTGTAGCAGCCAGCAGGAGGGAGCCACGCCTGGACACAGGCGAAAGTTGAACATGAAAAAATTTCCTAAAACTATTGCTATCTACATGTTCAACATGTTCTATTGCATGCTACATGTTCTTTGCAGGAAACTTGTCTGAGAGTCAGAGAATTTTGCCCCCGTGAGGACTGTGGAGATAATACAAGTTTATTTTACAGAAGAAAAGGTGCAGTGTGGAGTATGTGAGGTTCCCTTCCAGCCTCCTCCCAATCTTCATTCCCCTGGAGCCTACAGAATACATAAACCAGACCATTTATCTTAGGATTCTTCTAGGAAGAAAACAAAATATATTCCCTGTCTTGGGAAATGGTCCCAATATGATAGCCTCACTGGCCCATGACAGTTATCCAAGTTCCCTTAATTTATACTTTCAAGGTTTCCAATTTTTATTAATTTTAGTTAAAAATATAAACCACTGGGCTGGGAGCTTTAGCTCCCAGTGGTGCTGTGTCTGCCTGGTAAGCTCAAAGTCACGAGTTGAATCCCTGGTGTGTGGGGAGATACATATGCCATTGTAATTCCAGATCAAAATGAAAAATTCCTTGGCAACACTACTGGCAAATCCATCCACTCCTGCCCCCATGTAAGTATGCTCCTCTTTGTTACCCTCGGAGAGGAATTGTCTTTAGGATGAAAAAATCGTAGGCCAAAGAGTAGAAAGTAATATCGATTGTTGATTAGCTGATGTGTTTCAAATCCATCCTCTCAAACAACCTGACTATGCCTGCTGCTCTGCAAATGGAAACTGAACTGATCACTTTGGCATTATGCAAAGGTCACCCCAGGTCTTCCTCTTCCCTGAACAACAAACAATATAGGTTAGTCAGATGGCTTTCAATCATGAAAAAATTATATATCAAGCCTCAGTTTTCCCATCTGTTGAACATTGTTGACTGTAAGGACAACAAATATAAATGAAATCTAATGAGATAATCTAATTAAAGAGTTTGAGAAGATTGGAAAATGCAGGCTACCATTCCTTTGATTCTTGAACTAAAAATTAAACAGAAAAAGAGGAAATTAAATTTCTGCCATAGATCTCCCAGTCTGTTCTTATCATTCAGAATGTTGGCTTATCTCCACATTTTCAATTATTAGGGTCAATTCTACAAGCTTTAATCAGTGGCTGCCCCTCTGACTCTGTTCAGTCTCATATGTGCTGAAAATGATTGGACAGGTATATTTCGGCTGCGTCTTTTCCTTTCCTAATTGCTATGCGCTCTCAGATTTCTCTGTTGATCAGTGGATGAAAAAATTTCTTGATCTTTAAGTTTAGCAGAGAACTCCAAGAATATTTTCAAAAGAATGCACACACACACACACGCACACACACACACACACACACACACACACACACACACACACACAGAGAGAGAGAGAGAGAGAGAGAGAAAGAGAGAGAGAGAGAAAGAGAGAAATTCTTGGGGAAAAATATTACATGTTCCTTAGATTACAGTCATTATCATTAGAAAAGGTCCTTACCTTTTATCTATGATACAACTTGGGAAATGCTGAATGCTTACAACCCACGACAGGCTTGAGTTTGTCGAACTGCTAGTCAAGTAAGAATTCCTGTTGGAAGCCTTCTCCACATGTTCTGCACCAGTGAAGGAGCTCTGGTCCATCTCCCTTGGACTGGCCTGCCAGGCCCACTTTCCTGTCCTTTTATGTGTCTCCTAGTATTTTGCATTGTTCCACATTCTACTTCTGCTCTTGAGCCGTTGCTCTCTGCATGTTTCACTCCTTTGCAGTTTTTGCTTGGCTGAGGCACCTACAACCAGTGAGAAATGAAAGCTGGCTCTACCCTTCTCTGAAGCCCTTGGTCCTCATCCATCAGCTGAACATGGCAGTTCGGTCTGGGCTCCGTGACAACCACATCTTTCTCTAGGATCTGCCTGCCTTACATGCCTCCTTTCAAGCCCTGGGCTTCCTTTAGGACCACCCTTTGGAGGGCTCGTTTCTTGTGGTCTACTTTGTTATGAGCTAACTTGTTGGGAACTTATTTGCTGAACAGAACTAACTGACAGCTCCTTTGCTCAATCACTGACCAAGTTTCTTCTGCTTCAGTTTTTCAGCACTACCCCCTCCCCTAAATTCCCTTTGTTGACTCATTTCTCTAGAGAATGAAGCATCTTCTGGAATTCTGACATCAGTTTTACAGAATCAAACATATTACGTATATACTATTTTTTCCATTCTGTGGATGGAAATAAAAGACCATTTCCAACTAATCAACTTGGCTTGGTGAAACAACTGGTTAAACAAGAGAAGTGGAGATTTACGTGTCTGAGGCAATAAATAAGAAATGTCATTGTCTTAGGCAATCCTGTTCCCTTTTAAAATTCTAGTTGTAGCCAGTTTGCTGAAAGAATAACAGGCAGTCTTTCTTTATTATTTTATTGTTCAGGCCACAGCATATGTAGAGAGCCATGACTATTGCAGCTAGAGTGATACAGCTACATTAATCCACTGGGCTTTGCCGTTTCCAGACCCTACAGTCACTGAGGGATGATGGGATTATTAGCACATCCTTATCACACTTTGGTTAGGCCCAGGGTTAGGAAATAACTTGATTTCATACATTTATTGCTACCCTTCAGATTTCCATCTATCCAGTCTTCCTTCTCCAAGTCTAGAAAAATTTTCAGCAGTCTTTTTTGCTTTCCCTGATACTTTCAGGCATACCGCTGTTCTTGATCAAATTTAAATCAATTACAAACTCTATCTGTTGAAAATTTCTTCCAGTTCCAACCTGAGCTCAGAAACCTGGCTCAATACGGGAGCAAGCCAGGCTTTCTTTGTGCTGTTGTTCTTTCCCTTCCATCTTAGCTCATGGCTGAAAGAGAAGAAGACAAAGAAGTGTGCAGGGCTTACTTGGCTGGGACTCTGGATACTTCTGTGAAAAGGACATCCCAATGCCAGCTCTCTTCCATGGGCCACTGGTGGCCCTCATAAGCTTTCTCATCTAGCCCAAGGCTTGCTGCCTTCTGTGCGGGACCTCCAGCCAAAACCATTGGTGAAAATGTATAGCATTCTCCAGCTCTTCTACCCACTGCCTTTCCATCATATATGACAAAGTGCTTCCTGGATCCAGGACTCAAGACTAAGAAGCCTTTCCAAGATCACTCCAGACCCCTAGGGAGTCCTGGAGCTGTGCTTTTCTCATTCTCAGAGCCCTTATAGGCTTACAGTAAATCCCATGCAGGCATCTCAAGATGAAGACTAACTGAAGGCTGTTCCCTCACAAGACTCAGAAAGAAATTTTTGTTTCCTTAACTTTTAAGGATTAAAACCAAAGTTTCAAGTTTTCTCTTTTTTTAGCTATGAGCAATACTTACTGGCAGGCTGTAATTAATAGTCCTGAAGTCCATCACTGAAGAAACATGTTGCTGCTTCTGATGTCACCATCTAAGTCTGTTTGGAACCCCGTAATTCTTTTCATGATGTTTCGGTGGTACCCGAGTGTAGCGAGCATCTCCTCACATCACACCCTCCTCCAAGTCCGCACACTCTTTGTGCCCTGGATGCTGCAGCCTGTCTTATAACACATCATCAGTGTCCCTTAAGACTCTCAAATGATTACATTTCAAATGAGAGAATTTTAATGCCTTCCAGGAAAATGTAGATGTTTTTCTTAGACATACTCTGCAAATCCCATGTAATATACTGAATGACCTGCATGAAGATGTTTGGGCGGTCCGTTTCCTCAGAGGGCAGGCTGCCACATTCCTTACCTCTGAGCAAAGCTTTCTAGGTGGCATGGAGAGGTGATACCTGGGCTTCTGCCTCCTCGTGCCAAATTTTCTCCCATTGATGCTTCTCACACCCGGGAGCATGTGGATGGGCCTCCGCATCACCAAGGCAGTCCCGGGCATAGTAGGAGAGACACTTTCCATCGTTTTGCTGGAGCACCTGACTCCAGCCTGTTGTGAAAATGTTAAGGGACCAGCTGCCCAATATGTAAAGAGGTATAAAAACATAAAGCAAAAAATAAAAATAATAACCTCCTAAAATTCATTAACAGGAAACCCATGTATCCTTGTAACCAAAACTAGAGTCAAAATCTTTTCATCTAATTTTGTATCTATAAATGATGTCACTGTGGATTTTCCTATCAGAGACCATTAAAAGCATTTAGAACATCAAAAAAAAAAGATGAATCATACAGTAGACAATCTTTGAAGATTAGCTTCTTTCATCAGCTATAATGATTTTGAGGTTTGTCTGAGTCATTGCATGTATAGTTTGTTTCTTCTTCTTGTCTAATATTCTGTGATATCAACGTAGCTCTGTTCATTTGTCCATTCCTCTGTTGAAGGACACTGGGTTAATGGCAGTTCTGACAATTCTGAATAGGGCTACTAAAAACATTATTGTGCAGGTTTTGTGTTAAATGGATTTTTTTTTTTTTTTTTTTTTTAGGAAAAGGTTCCCCAGCTATAGCACCATTGATGTTCTGGGCTAAGTGATTTTTTTTGAGAATGGTTTGTTCTGGATATTTTGGGAGGCTGAGAAGCATCTCTGGCTTCTACCCACTAGATGCCAGTAGCAGCCCCTGTCCTATTTGTGATAAGAAAAATTACTTCTGGACTTGGTGTGTGTGTGGGACACCTTCAGCTGAGATCACTACTCTATGGTGAATATCCATGAGTAGAATTGCTGAGTTACATGATAAGTATATGAATGATTTCATAATAAATTTCCAAGCTGTCTTTCAGTGTGTCACTTCACGTCCCCACCAGTACTGAGACTTTAAGTTGCAGCATAGCCTTTCCAGCATTACACATTGCTCCAGAGTAATTTCTGGGCCACAAGAATGGACTTAGAGAAAGACATTCACTTGATCCTTGGCTATCATGACCTTTACATATAAATCAAGACTCAGTCCTTGACCACCCATTCCCTAATGTGAGACCACCCTTTCTTTGGGAAGCAGGGAGCCAAGAAATATGGATCGACAGCTTACAGGGACTCCAAGGGTCTTCTTAGAAATCTGATATGAGTCTTTTAGGTCCAGGGTTTCCCAGAGGTTCTCAGGGGTTCTCTGGGGGTTCCTGGTGTCTCCTGATAGGAAAAGATGGATAACTGAATGAGAATGAGGAATCAAAATGGCAACCATTTGCTTGATTTTTGTCTGAGTAGTATGATTGTTTTATCATTTCTTTAGAGAGTTGATTATTTGGGGTGCTCATGATAGAAATGAGGATAATCTGAACATTGACGCTTCCTTTAGGACCCTGTGAGCTCTTCCCAGGACCCATGTTCTGCATAAGATTATTCGGAACAAAAGGCCACTTATAGCTGTCTACCTTATCAAGTAAGTGCCTGATCCCTCAGGCTCCAGCATCTTAACAGATTAAGAGTCTTATCTATGGAGGGCCGGGGAGTTAGCTCAGTGGTTCCGGTGCCTGTCTTGTAAGCGCAAGGACCTGGGTTCGATTCCCCGGTAACCACATAACAATACTGGCAGCAACCAGTACCACATACCACAGTGCCGGGCGTGGTGGCTCACGCCTGTAATCCTAGCACTCGGGAGCAGAGGCAGGAGGATTGTGATATGAGTTTGAGGCTGAGCTCAGGGCCAGCCTGAACCACAAAGTGAGACCCTGTCTCAAAAAAAAAAAAAAAAAAGAGTCTTAATCTATGGAACGCTCTCCATCCAGTGGGATGAATTTGGGGTATGGGATTATAAAGGATGGGATCACATCATGAGCCCTTTCTTTGTATAGCAAGAGCTTCTGAAAGATCTCTTTTTCACACAGCCTGGCTGTAGGAATGACAAGAGGTGAGGGAAGAACCAGAGACTGATGCCTTTCAGGTGCTTTCTTCTCCAGGTTCCTGGGCTCAGACCCTGATACATTTTAGATGCATGGGAGTATGACAACATCTCTCAATTTCCAGTCAAAGTACTTGATCTTGTTTATAGCTACTTGTTTAATATCATTCCATTATATATATAAACATTCTGTTTGTTCCCCATTTGACATGACCACTATCTTTTTCCTGCCTTTATTGATCAGTTTTTTAGAGTTTTTAGAAGTCTCCATTTGCTTTGCATTCAAAACCTCTGGTTTCTTAGAAGCTATATAATGAATTCTGTGACTTCAACAATGGCTATTATAGTTTTGATTGGTCTATATCTACACCCTCAGAAGAAGACGCTAGTCCTTGAGAAGAAAGTTTCATTGTGTTTGGTTCTATATGTGCTTTTTCTTCAAACAGGGCTGAATTTAAAATTTGGTAATGATACTAATCTTTATTTATGTCTGTACCCCTTATGTTGTATTGGAGCATCTAGGAAGCCCAGGGCTTCTTCCGTAGGTTGTGATGGAGTCATTTTCATTGTGAAATGAAAGAGGGTGATGATGGACACTGAGATGAATGACTTGTATTTCTTTTTTGCAAAGGAAAGCAGTGTATCAAGAAGCAGCTATGGAGTGTTAATGCTTGAAAGGAACGGGTTGATATTCATATTTATCCAAAATTACTACTGTACTAAGTTTTTCTTTTAAGTCCACAATGATGATGTCTCTGGCTTTGTTTTAATGGAATAGAGCTTGACATGATTGGATGCTGTGGTTCAAAGAGAGTAGGCTTCTTTTTTATCTGGGCTCCACCTTCTGAGCCCAGCCTTTATAAAGATGAGGGATGTGCCTTTCTCTCTCTCTTTCTTTTTTGGTACTGTGATTAAACTGTCCAGGCAGACATAGTGCCATTGAGCTAAATACCTGGCTCAAAGAAACTATCTTTTTCTTGACATTTCTTGTCTTTGTTAGAAAGCTTGGTACTCTTCTGGGGCAGGCACTAGCCACTGAATCAATGTCAAGAACTGAAAGCAAGTTCTGAAGCCCTTTATCCTCAGTTTGATCAATTGTTTGACAAGTTTGATTGTGTTATTTTGTTTGAGGTTGTCCACTACGAGCAGATGATGTCTCAGAACAGGCTGAAATTTGAAAGATGAAAATGTTCATGAACAGGGGATGTCCTTTCATTTATCTGTGTCTTTTTAAATTTATTTAATTCATTCAGGTCATTAGGCCTTTTATTGATAAATTCAATCCATTAACTTTTTTTTAATAATCTTTATTGGTACATTAAATATACACATCATGATTGTACTCCATAATGGGGATTTGTACCAGTATAAGACACAATCCATTAACTTTTAAAGTAATTATATGTGAAAACCATCTATTGGCATTTTGTTACTCTTTTGCTCTTTTATTTTCTAATTTTCGTATTTACTTTTACTCTTTTTGTCCTTTAGGTATCTATTACAGGTAACTTGATGATTTATACATAAAATACCTTATTATTATAACTATCAGTTTTAACGGTTAAGCTTCAACTGCAGGCAATATCTCTACCCCTTCCTGTTCTTCTCCAAACATTGTTCTTTTACTCAGAGGTTGTTGCTTTTTATATTATATATCCATTAACACATTTTTATGTTTTAATTTAATATTAGAGAATATTAGAGTTATCTTAATACTCAATATTGATATACCACTACTACAGTTCTATATCAATCTACATTTGCCTGTATAAATCCTTTTTTTTTGAGACCAGGTCTGTCTGTGCAGTTCGGACTGCCCCTGAACTCACTATGTAGCCCAGGCTGGTCTGGAACTCAAAGCAATCCTCCTGCCTCTGCCTCCCAAGTGCTGGGATTACAGGTGTGTGGCACCATGTCCAGCATTTAAATCCCTTTTCTTGTGAGATGTATGATATCATATGCTTTTATATTACTGCTCCATGTTTTTCATTATAGTTTGAAGAACTTCTTTCAGTGTTACTTGTAAGACAGGTTTAGTAGTTACAAACTTTCTCAGTTTTTGTTTGTTTGGGAAATATTTTTTTTATTCTTAATCTTCAAAAAATAATTTTGTTGATTATTTTTCCTTCTTCTTTATGTAAGAGAATTGAAATCAGTGCTTTATACAGGTTGAGTGTGCATGTATTCTTAGTATTCTTAGTTAGTTAGAAGGGTTTTTTTGTTTTGTTTTGGTTTTTTAGTACTATTAGGACACTGCTCTAGTCTGTAATGTGATGAGGTTTCATTATTTGTGATGAGTTTCTTTTCTCATTTTGCTTTCAAATTTTTCTGTCATTTACTTTTGCTTATATGATTCTACTGTCTTTTGGTGTAGTCTTTTAGTTGATACTCTTGAAAGTCCTTTAAGAATCATAAACATAGATGTCCATTTTCTGTTCCAGACTGAAAATATTTTAGCCATTATTTATTTTAATAAACTGCCCATTCTTTACTATTTCTCAGATTCTTGTAAGTGTGTGTGTATATTGGCTTGCTTGATGATGTTCTAAATATCCATCTATGCTCTCTTGATTATTTTTTATTCTTTCTTTTGCTCCTCTATGATTAAATAATTTCAAGTAATACATCTTTGATCTTATGACTTCTTTCACCTACTTGATTTAGTTTGCTACTGAGGCATTCTATGGTGTTTTTATTTCACTCAATGTATTCTTCAGCTCAATAATTTTTTTTTTTTTGAGACAGGGTCTCACTTTGTAGTTCAGGCTGGCCCTGAGCTCAGCCTCAATCTCACATCACAGCAATCCTCCTGCCTCTGCCTCTCTGAGTGCTGGGATTACAGGCGTGAGCCACCACACCCGGCACTGTGGTATGTGGTACTGGTTGCTGCTGGGTGTGAGTCTCCATGCCCAGTATTGTATGTGGTTACCAGGGATTGAATCCGGGTCCTTGTGCTTGCAAGACAGGTGCCGGAACCACTGAGCTAAATCCCCAGCCCTCAGCTCAATAATTTCTATGTTTTAAGATTTATATTTTTGTTGAAATGTTCATTTTGTTCATTTGTTTTTCTGATTTTGTTAAATTTTATATTTTCATACTTTTCTGTCTTTCTAAATATCTTTAACACTGCTATTTTGGACTGTTTTTTAGACAATTTGTTGATTTTCTTGTGGTTTGTTACTAAAAGTATATTCCTTTGGTTGTGTCATACTTCTTTATTTCTTTAAAAAATTTTTTTCAACATTGCTTGAACATGTCCATCTTTGAAGAAGCAGTCATTTCTCCCAGAACAGATAGGATAGCTTTGGTGGAGAAGGATCTTCTTCTTTGTGTAGGTGTGAGAGAAATAATTAGTGGGATAGAGAAGCTGTGTCTCTGGGAAGAATGGCAGCTTCTTCTCCTGGGTTAAGTGGCATAGACTCCAATCAGCTCTGTTACCTGAGGTCAGTATCAATGAAGATTCTGGGCATCCTTAAAAACTAAGATTAAAGCTATTTCTAGTGGGGTTGAGGTACAATGATAGGCTCCTAGTCTCTGTTTCCTATGGAAGAAATTATAACTTTTTTTTTTTTTTTGCCTACTAAGGTCATATGTGTGTGTGTGTGTGTGTGTGTGTGTGTAGGGGCTTAAGGTAGAAGTGAAGGTGGCCCTGGGAGAAAGGTTAGAGCAGTAGCAAGTCCTCTAGAAGGTCACAGAGATGTGTTTACCAACAGTTCCATTGGTTGAGATACACACCACCAATGCAGTGACGTCTTTTTCATAAAGGCGTCTATGCTAGTGACAAGAGCTTCTGCAGTCCTTGGTGCAGAAAGCTGCTGAGATCTTTCTCTCTTCCTTTATCATCATGTAGTGTGATCCCCTCTGATGAGATTCCTCTGGGGAATGAGCAGTATTGGACTGAGAGAAGGAGTGACACAGGTAAACTAATTACATCCTCATTTTTGTGATTCAGTCTGTTGCTAAATTTTTTCACTGTGTTCCAGAGCTGTCCGAGAAATAATTTAGTCAGTGGATAGTTGCTTAATCATTTGTTTCTGTTGGGGAAAGGGAGTTGGAACATCTTTATCTGCTATATTACTAACATCAATCAAAAATGCTCTCTTTTGACCCATGGATTACTTGGAAATGTGTTGATTAGTTTAAAAATATTTGGAGTTTTTCCTGTTGTCCTTGTTTATTGATTCCATTTTTGTATGAGGACATTCCTTGTATGATTTCAATTATTTAAAAATTTTTTATTTTTGATTTATGATCTAGAATACTGTCTATTCTTGTGAACAGTCCATGTAAATTTGAAAATAATGATCATTCTGCTATCATTGAGTGGAATGGTCTATAAATATCAATTAGATCCAGCCAGTCTGTGAAGTTGCTCAATTCTCATCCACTCATTTTTTTCTCTTACTGAGAGAATGAGTTGATTTTCTTTGAGAATGAACTTCTGCTTTTGTTCTTTGCTCAGGATCATTAGCAGTACTGTATCCAGTATCTTAATTGAGATGGTTTAATTTTTCTTCATTCTATATTCCCCTTCTTAATTCTTACTTAAAAGTTGAGGCTTACAAGTGGTTTACCATGTATCAATTGCTGCACAATAATCCCTTTTCTACAAGCTTGGTGGAAACTTCAGTACAGTATTTTGAGTTCCTGGCACTTAGCTGTTTTCTCCAGAATTGGAAATGTTCATTAGAGCTCACTAGGAAATCACATCTTCGTTCATTTCTGTTCTTTCCTGTCACTGACTGGTAACTCTGTGTAGATTTTAGCTCTCTAGTACCTGTAAGTGTATGTTTCTACATTTTTAAAAAAATTTGTTTCATTGATAATTGTGAAAGGTTATTGTGAATTAATAATCAGTGAGCATTGGAAAGAATATTTTATTTTGCCATTAAATAAAATCATTCAGATTCAATCTTTTTCCTAATTAAAAATGGATAACCCAGTGTGAAATACAGACAAAATAAACAGTATATAACCTAGAAGAGACATCTTTATGAAAGAAAAAAATCCAAGTTTTGGATGTATAGTGTGGAATTTTAAGACATTGAAAAGCTACTCTAATTAATAGTGTAGTACTGGAAAAAAACAGAAAATTAAACTAATGGAAAAGACATGAGGGTTCAAAAATAGGACAATACATATATTGTCAAGTGATGATGGACAAAATGGCCAAAATAATTTAATGTTGAATGGTTAATATTTTTGACAAATAGTACTGGAAAAATATGGTTATCTCCAGTAGGCAGAAGTTTAAAAAGGCCTTCCCCAGATTCTGTATTCTGGTTATTCAAACAAGTAATAATATAGTTACTATTGCAGAAATAGATGTTTCAGATATAATGTAGTTTATAGGGATTAAGGCAGGGAAATTATCTAAGATTATTCATGTAAGTAAATGTCTTGAGGACTAAAAGCAGGGAAATTTGCTTGTTGGAATTAGGTGAGATGATAGAGTAAAGTAATAATGGAAATCAGAAAAAATGCTTACAGTGTATGAGGGATTCAACCTTCTGTGGACGACTTTGAAGTAACCATGATTAAGGATTTACAGTGGCCTCTGGTGCCTGAGGGCAACCCTTGCTGGAGACTGAATGTTGTGTCCCCACCTCTTAAACTCATATGTTGAAATTCTAATCTCAAGAGTAATTGTATTAAAAGATTGGTGCTCTAAAGTAATTTTATAATTTTATACTGATGCTAATATTTATAGGAAATATTTCAAAGACCTCTTTACCTCTTCTTTTATATGAAGCACAGTGAGAAGATAGACATCTATGCAACATTATCCAGCAGACAATAAGTTTGGGGTGCATTGATTTGGATTTCCTAGCTTCCCAAAGTGTGGGGAATAAATGTCTGTGTTTGTAACAGTCTATGGTATTCTGTAACAGCAGTCTCCATGGACAAAGGCAATTTCCAATAACTGGCAAGAACCCAGGAACCCCAGTTCTACTATTAGATAGAACAGAAGTTTTCTAACAATGTGAACGGTCATGGAAAGAGACTCTCTCCTGGAGCATTCCCTTTGATTCTGGCCCTGTGGGGCTAAAGAGTGACTAAATTCTGGCTCACAAAAGCTATGAGATATTAAATGAGTGTTAAAGTTTATTGTGATTTGTAGTGGCAGGGATAGAAAATTAATACAGTGGCATATATAAAAGTAACCATTGATCTTGGCCTCCCTCCATACACAAAAATTAACTCAAGATGAGTCATAGATATGAATGTAAAAGTTAAAATTCTAACACTCTTGGAGGAAATCATTTGACCTTAGAGTCAGCAGAGATTTCTTTAATAAACCATACATACCATAAACTTAAAAAATCAATAAACTTATTGAGCTTCTTTAGAATTAATTATTCTTTTTTGGAATATAAAAAGGTAAGCTGCAGTCTGGGAGAGAATATTTGTTAGCCATATGTCCAATATGGCTCTAAGACATTTAAATATTCCTTACAACTCAGTGACAGGAAGCTAACAGCATATGGACAGAAAACTTGGACACATGCCTCATAAAAATGATGCTAAATAAGCATATTAAAAATACTTCATATCATTAGAACCGAAGGAAATGCAAAAACCATAATGAGATCCAGTTACCTGTCTATAGAATGGCTAAGAGCCAAACAATTGACCACTGGTGAAGATGGAGAGTGATTGGAACTAGTATCATTGTTTGGAATGCAAACAACCCAGTCACTGTGGTAGTAAATATTATACGATGATTTGGCTGCCACAGGGCCCAGACAGTCACGGAAACATTACTCTGGATATTTCTTTAACAATGTTTTAGATTAAATTACATTTAAACTGGTGGACTTAAAATTAGGATGATTGCTGTCCGTAATGTGGTTGAGTCTCATCCAGTCAGCTGAGGGTTTGGTTAGAACAGTGGTGAGGCTTTGGGCTTGAACTGTAATGCCTTCTCCATCCCACCTGATGAGTGTATTGACTCTCCAACCCTGGGTCATAATTTAGCTCGCAGGATCTTGATCACTTCTCCCTTCCACAAAATATCATACTGGTCTACTGATATAGACACATGTTGATATTGTGCTGCTGAGACTTACTTTTTCCCTCTTAATAAAGGGCAGAAAATAAACTTGACAAACATTTAAGGACATTACACTTCAGTGATGTTTCTAGGAACTCAGTGGTGTGGGGCATGTAAACAAATTCCTTGTAAAGTCAGAGGTAAATTGTTTCCTCTGTCCTTTCCTAAGATAAAAGACAACCAAGTATGCAAAAAGGCACAATGTCTAGTGGACCTCTTTGTATTTTGGAGGTGATACAGCTCTCATTCAGATGTGCTACTTAATCCTATTATCGAGTGACTAAAAAAGCTGCTAGTTTTGAGCAAAGCCCAGATCAAGAGAGGAGTCTTCAACATATCCAGCCCTATCTATATGCTTGAGGTCCTAGTGACAAATCAGAATGCTGTTTGGAGACTTAGGCAGGCACTTACAGGTGAGTCACAATATATATCCTTAGATTTTTTACGGAAGCTTGGCCATCTTCTGTAGATCACTACTGTCCTTTTTGAGAAATAGGCTTTTTGGCCTGATACTTGACCTTAGTAGAGACTAAACATTTAAACACTGGCTACCCTATTACCCTAAGAACTGAGCTCTCCATTTTGAACTGGGTATTTTCTGACCCACCAAGCTGAAGAATGCCAGCATCAAATGAAAGTAGGCCTGAGAAAGTACGAAGTAGATGAAAATAGCCTGAATGTCCATAGTTCCCATCTCTCTCTCTGACCCCCACCCCGGCATGCCACGTGCCATGGGAAAATCTCTATAGTCAACATGTAGAGGAAGGGAATACTCAGACCTGGTTTGCAGATAGTTCTGCACATGAAGGAACCACTGAGAAGTGAACAGCAGTAGCATCAGAGTCTACTGAATGGAGGAGAAGCCTCTATGTGGGCAAAAATTTGAGCAAAGTACTTGCTGTTTGTTTTGTTTTGAAGGAAAAATTGGCCAGATGTGAAATTCTACATGAGATTAAGGGCTATGGCCAATGGTTTGGCTGCATTGCCAGGAATGGGGAAGGAACAGTACTGGAAAATTGGGACAATGAATTCTGAGAGATAAATATGTGATAGACACTTATTTCCTTTCTTCTCCTCTCCCTCCTTTCCTTCCTCCCTTCCCTCCCTTCCCTTTCTTTTCCTTCCCTTCCCTTCCCTTCCCTTCCCTTTCCTTTCCTTTCTTTCCTTTTCTCCCCTCTCCTTCCCTTCCTTCCTCACTCCCTTCCTTCCTTTTGTTCTTTTTTGAACCAATCTCTCACTATGTATTTCAGGCCACTCTTAAACTCCTGCTCTTCCTGCCTCAAACTTCTGAGATTTTTCTGAAAGGCCAAAAAGCACGACTGTTTTTGTCTGATGTGATTGTTCACCAAGCGGTGGATTCCACAGAGGAAACTTTCTATAATCAAATGGATCAGATGACCCATTTCCTTTCTCAGCTAGCCCTGTTGTTGTCTAATAAGTTCATGAACTAAGTGGCCCTGGTGCCTGGGATTAAAGTTACATAAGGACTTGGCAATTTGCACTTCTACTCACCAAGCCAGTCAGCTAAAGCCACTTCTGAGTGACCAACTGTTGACTAAGACCAACAACACCTATTCCCTAAGATGACACCATTCTCACAAGTGACAGGTTGATTACACTGATTGCTTATATCACTAGGTTCTTATAGAAATGTGAATCTGGGATTCCTAACAGATATGATGTGGCCACTTGCCTCAAAGAAATTAAATAGAAGTTGTAGTATGTATAGTTGATATTGTGAAATAGAAACTGTTTAAAGGGGAAGAAAGTGTAGGGGTTAATAAAGAGGGGGAAATGAATGTGATAATGATAAAGAAAAAAGGAAACAAAGATTATATGTACAGGGGGTGGGGGTTGCAGGGTGGGGGAAAAGGGGAAAAAATGAGGATCAAGTCATGTCACATTCTGGTACAAACTCTCAATGTGGAATGCAACGATGATGTGTATTTGTAATGTACCAATAAAGATTTAAAATAGTAAAAAAGAAATTAAACAGAAAGTAAAACTGAAAGATAGGAAGGAAGTTCAATCAATGTAGCTGCACTGAGAAGACCAAGGGATCAGTGTCTTGAGCCTTGTCTTCGGGGGAACTGAGGTAAGCTGTCAGATCCAGATCCCAGATAAAGGTACTAGTAGTGTAGATGGTTAAGAAGTCTAGGTCAAACCGTGGTCTGGATGATTTTCTCAGGATTGGTCAGGCTGGGCCCTGTCCATATCTGTGACAGGAAAGTTGCTGTTGCCTTAGGGTAATTTTGACTCACCAACTATTTATCAGTCATACTTGTAGTTCTTAGAACCTACGGCGATACCCAGGCCACAGGAGACAGATGCAAAATGGAGGCAGAGATGTTTGATTTTTATCCTGCTTTGAATTACTCAATTGGATATTCACAGGTCCAAGTGAAGAAAGAGCCAGTGGCTTAGCACAAGAAGCCTCTCAGTCCTTGTTACACTGACATCAAGGATAGGGTAGCATTTTGTTCCTCTTCTAGAAGAGAAAATTATTCTAGATATGGATTTTCTTTTCCCAAGCACAGTGCATCTGCCTCAACTTTCATCTGTGGACTTACAGGATGTTTCATCTTCTGTCGTATCTACACATGCTGCTTCTGATAAAGAAACTCAATTTGTAGGAGCAAAGTGCTGCAATGGGCCTATGCTTATGGAATTCACTCTTCTTGCTGCTGTTCCTGGCTTCCAGCAGAAATGGATTCGAATGACATAGCCTTTTGGAGACTTAATTATGGTGATAGGTGGCAATATCTTGTAGGCCTGGAACCAGAGGGAAGCTGTGCATCTTCTGAATCAGTGCCCAATAAAAGTGCTCCTTTTTCTATAGCAGATCCTGGGATGGATCTTGTCATTGGCTGGAAGAATGTTTATTTCCTGTTCCAATGACTTCGTGCTCTGCCTGCCAAGACATCTCAATCCAGAGGAAGGGAAGCTTCCAACAGGAGGCACAAGGATGATTCCGTGGGTTTGGAACACTGTCTCCAGGTCACTTTGGGCTCCTCAGTCTTCTGAAACAATGGCAAAGAAGGAGTCACTGTGTTGTCTGGGTGACTAATCCTGACTACTGCTCCACAGGTGAGTAAAGAAGAGTGTATCTACAACATGGGAGTTTCCTCAGAGTCTCTTAATGTTACCATGCTTGTGACTAAGATCCAGGGAAAACTGCAAAAACCTAATGCAGGAAGGACTAATAGTGATGGTATGAGTCACTCTACCTGGTAAGGAACGGGGGCCAGCTGAGGTGCTGCTGGATGACAGCAAAGAACATACAGGATGGGCAGTGACAGAAGGAACTTATAATACAAGCTATAAATTCACTACCAGTTACAGAAAATGAGGATTATAATTGTCATGAGTATCTTCTGTTTTTTGTTTTGAATAAGAGTGTGTATTTTTCTTCTCTCTCTTACCTCCTTGTAATGTAACCAGAGGTAAACTAATTTTGTGTCATAACATCTGAATATTGCCAATTTTATACAGTAATATTTAAGAATATTGAAAACAATAAAAAGCAACCAAGGAGTGAATGCATTTCCTTGGCATGCAGGACAGTTTATGTTAAATGGAAGTGTGACCTGATTTTCATCTGTCTTAGAAGATTCAGTACATTTTAAAGAAATTCATGTGGATCCAAGTTAGCATGAATGGACTTGTGACAATGTTGTGTGATAACTTAGCAACATTTAAATTGGACTTCAAATAAGGCATATAATCCTTCAAACTGTGGGTGTGTCTCACCCAATCAGATGTTATGGACTAAATATTTATGCCACCCTCATTTATATATTGAAACCTAAACCCTGAATATGTTAGTATTGGGAGTTAGAGCCTACGGAAAATAATTAGACTTGGATAAAGTCATAAAGGTGCATCTCTTACTGTGTTTTTATTCCTATTATAAGAAAAGAAAGACACAGAGCTTTCTTTCTTTGCCATGTAAAGATATAGCAAGAAGGCAGCCTTCTATAAGGTAGAAAGAAGTGGTCGTGCTGGTGCCTTGATATTTGACTTGCTAGTTTAAGAAGTGTGAGAAACAAACATCTGTTTTTGAGCTACTCAGCTGCTGTATTTTGTTACAGGAGCCTGAGCTGACTGTGTACCTGAGTAAAAGATTGACCTCTCAGAAGCAAAAAGGAATTCTCCCCACAAACAAGCTTTGGACTTGAACCACAGTGTCATCTCTGACCTGCCTGCTCCTCCTGCAGACTTTGGGTTTACTTAAAATATCTACCCTACCCCCTTCTTATGGATTCTGGTGCTCTAGAGAACTTGAATTAACATAGCCACAATTTTATAGATTCTTTTTTTAAAATTATCTTTATTGGTACATTAAATATACACATCATGATTGCACTCCATAATGGGGATTTGTACCAGTATAAGACACAACTTAATTCTCATTTTTTCCCAGAGTTGAACACCCACTTATAATATCATCTGCTCACACCATTTACCTATGAAAAATAAAGCATGCACAAATATAAGAACTCATCCATGCACACTTCCAGCTTCTTTATTTTTAATATCTCCACTGAAAAGGCATCAAAAAATTCACTAGTAGGTGAATTGGTAAGTTGTTAGTACCACAAAGGAATGGTAGCCACCTATATGGAAGAAAAACTACTAATACAACAAAATACACACTGAGTTGAGAACAGCTTCCAATACTGTGGAAGGATGGGCAAAGTTGGAGAACAGAAGGGAAAATCAGTTCATGTTCCTCGGAATTTCCCTGGATGAGCTAAATAATACTCTGGGAGAAAACTTTGTGGATATTGTGGTTATAGCATAATTTCCACTTAGATTATGGATGCTTACCCACAATGGATAATGTCAGGGAACTAGGGTGAAATTAATCATGGTGAGCCAAAACAGAATACCTCAATTAGAGCATCTTATGATTATTACAAATTTAAAATATATTTAACTTATTGAAAGTATCCTTGAAAGGGATACCTCCTGAAAGATGAATTTGTGTTTTTCTCAAAAAGACCAAGAACTATAATCTGAGTAATTGGCTCAAGATGAAATGCTATAGCCTGAAAGTCAGTGGTGTCTCCCCCAAATTTATATATTGAAATCTTAACTTCCAGTGCAATAGCATCTGGATCTGAGGTTTTGGGGAAGTGACTGATTATGAGGAAGTGGACCTTGTAACAGAATCGGTGCACTCATAAAGAGAAACACCAGAAAATTTGCTTACTTTATCATGGGAGGATGCAATGATAAGCAGCCATATCCAAGCCAGAAAGCAGATCCTCACCAAGAACTGAATGCACCATCACCTTGATCTTAGATTTCAGCCTCCAGGGTATGGAGAGTAAATGTCTGTTGTTTAAGACACTCAGAGTATTATGTTTTATTATGAGCATACAAGATATAGGACTACTGCAGTTAATTCTGGGAAGAATTCAAATGGAATCATCTCCAAACACTGTGGCCCAACTAATGGGAAGAAGAGACAAAGTGACAAGGAGATCAGTGTTCTGGTTTCCTCTCTCCAACTAACAAAGTGCATGCTTGAAGATGAGACTTTATTTATTTATTTTTTAAAGGTTTTTTGAGACAGGGTCTCCCTTTGTAGTTCAGGCTGGCCCTGAACTCAGCCTCAATCTCACATCACAGCAATCCTCCTGCCTCTGCCTCTCTGAGTGCTGGGATTACAGGTGTGAGCCACCCCCCCAGCACTGTGTTATGTGGCACTGGTTGCTGCTGGGGTGAGTCTCCACGCCCAGTATTGTTATGTGGTTACCGGGGATCAAACCCGGGTCCTTGCGCTTGCAAGACAGGCACAGGAACCACTGAGCTAAATCCCCGGCCTGAAGATGAGACTTTATTTTCTGGCACTATTCCACATGGAAAATGAAGCATCGAACTCGAGTATCTTGAACTCCTTCTAGATGTTTGGTAGGGCTTGTGTCCAGATGTCCCTCCAAACCATCTGCGGTCATAGGCTTATCTAGAGTGTATGATGCTAGAATTGAACCATGATGCAGTTCTAGGGTCAAGGGCAGTACATTTAAGGGCCTGAGTGTTACCTGCCCTAAGTAGTCTGAATAAGACAAAAAAGGGCTGAAAGACACAGTTAAGGTCCCTTGTTGCCTTTGCTTCCTTGTGCACACTATGTCACTTCTCTTCTGTGATGCCTGTTTGCCATTCCGCTCTTGGAGCCAACTGACTACGGACTGAAACTTCTATGAACTGTAATCCAAATCAACACCCTCCCCTCTCACTGTGTGTGTCAGGTATTCTGCCTCAGCAATGAGAGAAAAGTCACTGACACAGTGTTAGAAGATGACCAGAGGCCCCCCTTTTTTTTACTCTTGGCTGAGCTGTGTGTTATGAATTGCACCTTCTTCCACTCCCAGCCTAAATGGCTGACAAGGAGATTGAATAATTTAATTCTCTGTTTCTGAAGGCTTAACATCTGTCTGAAAATTTTGAGTAATTTTTTGACTTCAGGAACAAATGTTTTCTGAGTTTGGAGCGCTTTATAAGAATTTGCTGGGGCTTCAGAAAGATAATAAGTAGAAAATATGTTAAGTGCCTCAGAGCATGTTATGTTGCTAGACTACTAGTTTGAATTTCTTGAAAAACTAAAATGACACCTGTTGTCTCTTCTGTGATTTAGAACTATTTGTTGTGAATTTGGGCCAGCAGCTGATGGTGGGAGGCATTTACTGCCATCCTGTGTATGTGGACAAGACCAACTAGGCAGGACAAAATACTTAAGAGTGCATGATTATCCCCTTCCTTTTGAGTAGATGGTCACAGAAGGAGATGGACAGTAGAAGGTCTGGCTGTCTGGTGGGTGGAGGAAGGTGGGGGTGTTTCAGGGAATTTCACAGTCCCCTTGGTAGGCGCAACCAGCGCTATTAGGCTGATCTCATCCATCTTGGTGTTATTTCTCCCAGCAAGCAATAAGCTCAGGTTTCATGGCTTGTGGTTTCTGTAGGCTGGGAATAAATTCCCTCACTCTGAGTGAAGGTGTCCAGTTGGAAGAAAGAAAAAAAGAATTTAGTCCATAAAGAAATTTTGTCATTAGGGAGTGGCTAAAATTTGGGAGAGTCCCACGGATAAGGGTCACTTTGGACAGCAACATGAGCCACAGAATCATGAGTCAACCAGTCAGAGATTCTCATAACCAACACTTATTAAGCATCTGCTGTGTAGTAGGCCCTGTGCTAGATATTTTGGATACTGGAAATGAGTAGGTATGGTTCTCAGGAATTCATATATAAGCAAGAGTGATGAAAGCATAAACTGTTAGAGCACTGCAAATATTCAACCACTTTGGCTGACAAGAACCACTAATTTCATGTGGTGGTACAAGTGCTATTGTGTCTTAAATGTAACATGTTTGGGGAATACACAGCAGAGAATGATCAATTTAGAGGTTGGATATTATCCTGCAGGCTTTCCAGAGGAGATAACCTTTAATTTTTGTCTGAAGTAAGCGTACAGGTTTGAAAATATTTTTAAAAGGGAAGTGAAAAGAAAAAAAACTGCATTTATTACAGAAGTATTTGTTAAGTATCTGCTATGCACAAGATGATATAGTATGCCTGAGGTACAGTGTTCAACCTATGTACCGGACAGTTTCTTTCCTGGAATATGTATTTCAATGAAAGAAGCAGATACTTAAAAAGAAATATCCAATTAACCATCTAGTTACATTTCTAGAAGGTACTTCCAGGGAGCAAAATCCACCAAGAGAGAAAGTAACTGAATACCTGATTTGGTCTGCAGGGCAAGGACAGGTGTCAGCCTGAATTCTCTTACACAAAGTGGAATTAACTAAGATAAGATACAGATTGTAGACAGCATTCAAGGCAGAGAAACTAACACAGGTCCTACATCAAGCCAACAGAGCACTATTTGCCTCTCTGAGATTTAGTAGTCCAAAGAGATGTAATCACGCTCCTAAGGGATCTGACACTCACTTTCTTACATAATAAGAGAGCTGAATTTTAATATTTAACCAAATTAACAACTAAGTGACATGGGTGAAGATATTTTACTCAGCAATCATAACATGACTTTAGACAGGAACCCAGAAAAAAGCAGTAGTACCTATTCTATTTGCAAAGTGGATTTCTAGCCACAACTGATTAAGACAGACAAAGAAGATCACTACATTCTATGAAGGGAACAATCCAGAGGAAGAGATAACAATCATAAGTATATATGCACCAAACTCCAGGACACTCAACTATATAAACAAATATTGATGGACATGGAAAATCAAATAAACACCAATACCATTGTAATAAGGGACCTCGATAACCTCACTGTCACAGATGAACAGATCAACTGGACAAAAAAAATCAACAAAGAAATATCAGAGCTTAACCAAACTTTTAAGCAAAAGGACTTTAATAGATGTCTACAGAGTGTTCTACCCCACAACAGTAGAATACACATTCTTCTCAGCTGCATAAGGACATTTTCCAAAATAGACCACATACTAGCCCATAGAACATGCTGAAGTAAATTCAGAGTAACTTAAATCATGCCATGCATATTACCCAACCATAATGCAATGAAATCAACAGCAAAAGAAACCATAAAACTGTATCAGTACATGGAAATTAAATAACATCTTTCCAAACAACCAATGGACCACAGATAAAATTAAAGAAGGAATTAGATGGCTTCTACAATTAAATGAAAATGCCAGTAAAATGTACTGGAACTTATGGAATGTAATGAAAGTAATTCTATGAGGCAAATTTGTAGTGGTGAATTCCCATATCAGAAAAACAGAATGAACTAAAAATAATATACAACTTAATGTTGAATCTCAAGCATCTAGCAAAAGAACAGCAAATTAACAGAAATCTTGATAAGGAAAGAAATTATATAAATCAGGTCAGAAATTAATGCAATGAAGACCAAGGAAAGAATTCAAAGAATCAATGCATCTAAGAGATGGATCTTTAAAAGATTAAAGAAAATTGATTAGCCTTTACCTAATTTGATAGAAAGAAAGAAAGAAAAGAAAATATTCAAATCCATACAATTAGGAATAAAAAATGGTGAAATCATAACAGATCCTGCAGAAATCCAGAAGATAAATAATATCTGCTTTTAAAACCAGTATCCTAATGAGATGGAAATAGAATAAATGGACAGATTCCTGGATACATATGAATTACCAAAACTGAATCAAGATGATACCAAAATTCTAAACAAACCAATATCAGTCAATGAAATTGAAGATATAGTTAAAAAGAAAACAAAGAAAAGCCCAGGCCCTGGTGGATTCACTGCAGAATTCCACAAGAAATTTATAGAGGATTTAATGCCACTACATCTCAAACTGTTTAATGAGATTGAAAGAGAAGTGATACCTTCAAATTCATTCCTGGAAGTAAGCATTACCCTGATACCAAAACCAGAGAAAGCTCAAACCAAAAATAATAACTACAGGAAATCTCCCTAATGAACATAGATGCAAACATCCCCAGTAAAGTACTGGCAAGCAGAATGCAGCAAATCATCAAGAAGATTATACACAGTGACCAAGTAAGAGTCATTTGAAGGATGCAGGGATGTCTCAATATATGCAGATCAATATATATAATACACTATTTTAACAGAAAAAGTATTTGATGGAGTCCAACACCCATTCATGATTTTTTTTAAAAAACACCCTACAGAAAATTTTACCTCAACCTGGTAAAAAGCCATATATAACAAACCAGCAACCAACATCATACTAAATAAACAGAAGCTGAAAACATTCACTCTAAATTCAGGAATTATACAAGGATGTCCATTATTACCACTCTTATTCATTGTAATTTTGGAAACATTAGCCAGAGAAATTAGATAGGAAGGGCTGAAGTAGATACACAGATCATTGTAGGAGAAAAAATTAATACAATTAAAATGGAATAAAAATGAAAACAATGTAAGTGACAAAGGACACTGATATTTTTTCTTAGTAGTTTTAGAACTAGAAGCCTCCTTTCAGAGTCTTGGAGCCTCTCAGGAGACTAGGGCATAGGATGAAATCCTGTTAGGAACTTTCCCTGAGGTGCATCAGAGTTAGGGAAGGTTGTGGGGAGCAGACACTTTAAAAGGGTATCTGGTTTTGACATGTGTGGAACTCCTTTCCAAAGCCCAAGCGCTAGTGGAAGTGTTCCTAACAGAATGCATAGGATCAAGGACTCTCAGCTGAAGTCTAGGCTGAGACAGGCCTGGGCTGCTGAGTGAGGAAAAGAACGGAGGAGTGAGGAGATGATGGAGTGAGGAGAATGATGGAGTAAGGAGATGGACAGACTGGTGCACTGGCCATCTGAATATCCTCTTGCCTCCTTCATAGCCCCTTCTCTGCCCCTTTTCTTCATGTCTAGACACATGTAACTTTCAAGGAAAATTGAATGCCATCATTTAAAATATGCTGTGGCTACCATCTTTGGATATTGTAGAGTCTTCCAAATTCCAAGACAGCTGTCCTCCATAGTTGGGCTTTCATGATAAGATCTTTAATTTGAAAGAAAACCTATAGACTGATTCATTTAACAGCAATGACTCAGTATTGGTTCAGTCCTTCACTTAAGTCATTGTGTGTGTTCTAACTGGCCAACTGTGCATGAGGCCCATAAGTACAGCAGTGGGCAGCAAGTGAGCAGTTCCCACCTTGAGAGTCCTCCTGTTTCTGGAGCTGCACACATGCCAATAAACAATGGCATTGGCATTTGAGGGGCTTGATTAGCAAAAATGGTAGGAAATTACCAGATCAGCATTTGGCTCTGGCTCAGGGGCTGATGAAAAGGCTGATAAGAAGACCCCTAAAGCGGTGCTCTACAAAGATGAGTAGAAGCAGTTAGTCTGTCAATGTTGTGATGGATATGTGTGCAGATCCTGAGTTCTGGAATCAGGAGCTGCCTATATCATACATTGCTACTTGAGCGTAGGCAGACCTGTGACTTCTCTAACTCTCAGCTACCCAAATGGAGTG